>JABASF010001384.1:0-22819 GCA_019776145.1 Harlomillsia oculata | reverse complement strand
GCAATTTTTGAAGACTATTCAATAAAACGTTTCAATTATTTTTTGAAAATTTTAATCTGCATGGGAAAATACCTTTCATTTTGTAATTTTGAGTATTGGTATTTTGACATGCGCGTAATTAAAGGCCAACTAAAATTCTGTTAAACATCTGCCTTAAATCTTAAAGCTTCTCTGCTTTGATCTGTTGTCGGATGCTGTTTTCATTTATAATTATAATGCTATGAAAATATTAATATCACGACTAAAAGGATGTCACCCAAAAGACACAAAGTTTTGTTGACGTTGGAAGCTTTCTCTCAATTCCTCTTGTATTCATTAATTGTTGCATGATCAAACAACCCAAAATTCTCATGCCAAAAATTATTCCGGTTTCTGTCTAGTCGACAGTCGCCGTTTCATTAGTTTGGATTTCTGCGAATTCTAAGCTTCTGGCGTATCAAATCAAAGCAAGCGACTCATTATTATTTTCAAAATAAAGCGACACGATACGAGGAATGTTTTTCTTCGGGATTGGTACAAAATATGTAATTTTCTATTCAAAATAAACATTAATGGAATTTGGCCCACAAAATCGAATGGAAATGATGCGATAATTAATTGACCCTGTCTCATAATTTTTGATTGAATACAATTTGTAATGTGTACACTTTTTACCCATATCTATAAAGTAGTTACGCTACAATTTCATAACAGAGACGCTCGAAGCTTGTACTGAAATCGAAATGTTAAAAGTTTATTCAATTCTTATTTTGTATTAAAAAAGTAAATATGATTCCACATTGTAACGTGATCGTACAAAATTATATTAATAATGTCCTTCACTTTCATTTTGATGATGACATCTGACATTTCTTTAATAAAGACGGTATTACAATAAACTTGATTCTTGAATCTTTCTTCTCGTTTCGTAAAAAATACTCGGGATTTAATTAAATTTATTATTATTAGTATATTATAATTTTTTGGGTACATTTTTATAAGTTTGTACTCAAGGATTCCTTTAATATTATAATTATCTTAGTGTTACGTACTCACTAGTGTTATGTTATGATTAAGAAAGCATTCTTCGGAGAATGTTTCGCGTAAGTTGTATAATTTCACAAGATGATATAATAGCTTCAAAAATTGCTACTAACTATAATGATCGTGATCACGTTTGTATAGTATGGTCGAGTCAACGTATTGTAGTCGTGAGATTTCCTATTATTCTCCAGCTTCGTAAGCCGATTTCCAAATATCCACTAGACACACGGAAGAATGGAATCGGTAAAATAGCGTGAGCGGAAGTGTCATGTGACTCAACAATGTCCAAAGAATACTGCCATAAAAGGAAATCTGTTCATGTTGGGCATATGCAGATTTGATTTCAAAAGTCTCTATAAGCCACATGGCAATGTTGCAAACAATGAGAAACGTGATGAGTTCTCGTCCGGGTTTTTCTTGTCGCAAGCTCTCCGTGTTACTGCAGCGTCGCAATCCATCAATGATACAAGGTGTTTGTAAAATCACTTGGATGACCTTATGAATGATAAAATTTCACAAATCCTTTAGTATTTTGAATGCGATTATGACTAATGAGAAATTCATTTATATTTGATCATACTTGTAAGGTGCAAACGACGATGGCGTAGTAATCTTGATGTGCCATTGCAGGTACGACGGTGAAAATCGTATAGAGAAAGAAGGATGGAAGACAAAAGAAAAGGAGCAAATCGTCTAATAAGGATACAGGATGCATGTTGACGTCCAGCTTGGTAATTTGTCTATAGGCGATGAGGACTGTGATGATCATGAGGATGAGCAAAGCCATTTGTGAGGTGAGATTGACCCATTGGGCTGCAAGTCCGGAGCTGGAATCGTCCAATGCAATGTAGAAAATGATGACACTCACCACAGTTCCAACAAGGACCAACAGTCCAGCGAATAAGCCTTTGTTGGCCGAATGGCAGTCTGCATGAATGATCAAATGATTCGTAAAGCTAGTCAGTTGAAAGTCGTCATCGCCATTGGACGAATGCAACTGGTAGCGACGTCGACGACGAGTTTCTTCACCTTTCCCTATATTTTGCCACATGATGAATAGAACTCCCACTATAATGAAAATTCATAAATTATCATCTTAACATTCACCACATACAACAATAGGTTTGCTACTTATATCACTACGTTAACCTGCTTACCAATTAGAATACTGTATTCAATGCTGAAAGGATACAAATATGGGGACATTTTGAGGACGAGTTCGGAAATACTGGAGAATTCCACGCACGGGTCGTAGAAAGAGATTCCGGAAGTTGCATTGAGGAAGTTGAGTACATTTTCCTGCCGCTCTGGACACATTACATATTATGAAAGACATTATTATATTATACAAAGTTCATATAAAAATATATAAAATTGGGACGCGACAATAATCGCACGCAGCAATCAAATTGTTCCATGGCCATGCACAACTGCGTCTGTATGTACTTTGGTAGGCAAATAGTGAGTCAACCCATCTGAAAGTCAACTCATCCGAAGCCATCAGCAAAGTTGCACAGTTTGTTCACTGAAAAAGTCTTAGTTAATCCAATGTAAGACAGTAGTTAGTCAACAAAAAAAACTAAACAAAAGAGGATCACTGGGCCATAGCATAAAATTACCGTCTAGGCAAAAATTAAACCGTACATTCTCAATGGTTCAATAAAAAGGCTGATCGACGCCCGAAAGCATCTTTCAAAAGTAAGGATCGCTCATCTTTACGCTTTTAAGAGAGAAAAAAAAATTGCGCATTCTGTTGCTGGTTGCTATACTTTACAAACCCCAGTTTTATATTGCTCTCAGGTTGTGTCACAATCCCAATTGGGATTACTCAACCTTACCAGGATAAAAGGATATTAGGACGTGTTAAGGATTACTGCAAAATTGTGCCTGTTAGTGTGATGGTGACACGATGACACGCATACACTACGCGGTCACCGATGCTGTTTGTGAGAAGTGTATCGTTTTCCTACACAAGCAAAAAAGTGTCAGACCGGTAATCTTGAGTCATTCAACAAGGACCATTGTATTTCGTCAAGGTTCATTGAGGTCAAATGTTCGCTGCATTTGAAGCATAGGATACATGCATACAACGGCCATGACAAACGGCACAAGAGAGTTGATATTTTCAATTTTGAGGAAGGAAGGTGTATAATGCGTCACTGTTTGAGGTTTTGGGTTTTAGGTTAGATATATTCGCTTGGGGTGGTTTTGGTAATAAAGGGTGACAAGGGATGTTTTAAGTGAAGAATTAGTGAGGACGACAGTGGAGAAGGTGACTAATTTATATCTGTGACTTTAGTCAAGTCATGTGGAAGGAATGGTTTGAAATGCTCACTAATTTGTTCGTTGAGTGGTCCACATTAGTAGACAAGAAGATGGGAATGGGCTATGTCGTTTCTTGTAACAAACTTAATTATGAAAGAGGAATAGGCATTAAGCAAGGGAAGACAAGGGAGGAGAACGGTTTTGGGAAGCAAAGGAGCCAAAGGAGCAAAGAGGAAAAGCCAGGCGTTATTTTTCCCTAGAGCGAAAGAGAAATGGGAGATTAATGTTACCATCGTCACTGTAGGCAGCTAAAGGCAGGGCAATGAGTGACTCGAGACTCTCCGAGTGATGCAATTTGGAGCGTTGACGAAGAAGATTTCTGCTGCTGCTTCCTTCATTGTTCTTGTTGTGCTCAACCATTTTGTGGTAAAGTGAGTCTGCTGTTTCTCTCAAGATGCTCCAGAACCAGAAACACAAACTGGACGAAATGCAATGCATGAGAGCGAAGCGAGAAATCTCCTGATGCCGATTGATGATCACCTGTAAAGCAGAGGAACAGAAGCACTCTCATCTCGTCTTATCTAATTCTTCCTCCCTTAACTCTCTCAACTCAACTCTCACTTTCACTTGAACACTTCCGGTTTTGTGCTCAACGCTCAATCTCTCCATCCAAATCAAATTTGCATAAGCAATCAGAAGTACATACTACCACTACTACTAATAGTACAAGTAGTAAAGTCGTCCCTTGCTTGCTTCATGCAACTTCGAATACTTTGAGAGCTTTGGCCCTCCTTGTGTGTTATGTGCACTTTGATCTTTTTCCTTCAAACGAAACCACGAGTTCCATGGCTTTTGCCTTCATTTAAATTATTCCCGGTTCTTCCTTATCACATCACCCTCCCTCCGTTTCCATCTTCCCATTTCAGCCACCACCAAACAAAACGTCCAAATCAAATTTGCATAAGCAATCAGAAGTACATACTACCACTACTACTAATACTACAAGTAGTAAAGTCGTCCCGCTTGCTTCATGCAACTTCGAATACTTTGAGAGCTTTGGCCCTCCTTGTGTGTTGTGTGCACTTTGATCTTTTTCCTTCAAAAGAAACCACGAGTTCCATGGCTTTTGCCTTCATTTAAATTATTCCCGGTTCTTCCTTATCACATCACACTCCCTCCGTTTCCATCTTCCCATTTCAGCCACCACCAAACAAAACGCTGAAAGGCATGTCAATACCTTTCAAAATCTTCACAGAAAAAGTTTTAAGGGGCTATTAAAATCGGATTCTTCTCTAATGCTTTTCTTCCCTGCACTTAAACTTGGATTATAATCTCTTCTACTACAGCGTCTCCTGCGCTCTTTCTCTCAATCTCCGAGTCTCTCATTTTTCTCCAGTTCTTTCATCCTGGTTACAGTACCTGCCAACTTCCTTCCCAGCTCGTCTAATATTTACAAAATTCAACAGCTCAAATTATTTCTGCAACTATAATCTGTCACACAATTCTATATCAAACATCTATCTTTCCCCGCTCCTTCAAAACTTGGAGCAACACACATTATGATTTTGTATAATAGCAACGTCACGATTTAATGGTACTATCGTACTATAGTTCTATAGTTAACGACCATAAAACTTTTTAACTTCCTGCACACATACGTGTAACATATGTGTTACAATTAGTAGCAAGAGGACCAAAAAATGTTTCTAGAGGTTGGAGTAGAAATCTTATACTTGATTCAGCAACATAACGGCAGTGTGATGTAATATTGCCCGCATGAAAGTTATCGACTGTATATATGATGTGATAACTTTGGATTTTCTTCATTCTGCACAGCGGGATGATTATCCCCATCATACCGACAGAACCTGAGGAATGACTTTTTTCGGGAAAACTCACAAAATATTATTTTGAAATAAAGAAATAGTAGTAAAATCCTAGAGATTCCTCGTGGCAATATTTTCTCCTTTCGAAAGTAAAAAAACACCAAATACCCCCTTATTGTAACTTCAAGTTATAACGTGGAGGATACACATTTTACACTACGCAAGAGGGGAAATGAAAAGATAATGACGGTGGCGATCTTACATTGGAATACTTGAATATGACGAAAAGCAGAATGAAGGAATAAATAGGAAAAAGCACATCCAAAATGAGGTTGGTGACGTTGGCACATCGATCGAAGACTTTTTCATCCTCCGTTGTGAAGAAGATGATTTGCCGACACAACAGCAGGCCAGAATGGATCAAATGGCCGAAACAAAAACCTGTTAAAAATTTCATAAGGGATTTTAGTCTTGGAAAAAATGCAATAAAAGCCTTTGGAAAAATATATTTTTTATTTATATGTCTCGATTCTGTTTCCTTCGCTTTTTTGGAGATGTGAGATGCCTCACACGTTAGAATCTAAAAAAAGTGGTAGTGACATTTATTCCCGTTTCCATATTGTAAGAGCACTTAAGACCGACCGCAGAGAGAAAAGAAGGAAAACGCTGTACATGTACATAACTGGAAAGGTGTTACTCTTAAGTACATTTGTGGCAAGGGAAACATGGTATCAAAACCGTCGCGGTGCGAGACGGTGAGATGATGTTTCCCGCATTGTCTTTCCGTCTCAAGATATCGTCTTTTCTTACCCGTTATATTCGAATTCACTGTGCTTTTAAGAACCTCAGTCTAACATTTCAAGATGAAACCTTTTCTCGCTAATAAATGGAACATAAATGGAACTTTAATGTTGTTTTTCAGGCATTCTACAAAGTAAGAAATATAAACGGTCATGGCATGCCAAAAGATGCTTTTTCTGGCAAGAATTGATCAAATATTTATTTTATAGTTTACGGATTTTGGTCATTTTTCCCCCAAAAATGCTTTTTTGAGTCAAACTTTTGTAATGCCTCATTTTTGTCGAATGTGACGCAGCGTTGCGTACAAGATCATCATCGTGAAACTGGATAAAGTCCAGTAGAAAAAGAGCAGAGATGTAAAAGAAAAAGCTCTCCAACTTGTTTTCCATTGCTAAATTCCCTTGAGGTAAGCTCAATCATTCTACCTTCTAGCTACAAAATACAAGGTTCCACATTACTTCTTATATGGGATTGTATAGGCATCTATAAAGTTCGTATATTTACTAGTTTCTAGCTAAAGTATTTATAATCATATTCTGTTAGTATAATAAGTTAAACGAAGAGTTTATGAATTGCGTATTTGTGAGAAATAAATGTGGAGATTGTGTTGTAGTATGCTACATTTTAAAATATTTTTGAGGCTCACCGGCAGCTCCGATTTTGAGGTAGAAGCTTCCGGAATGCCTACTTCGGCAGAAAGTGTAGCTGTTCCTGCTTTGACTGGCATTGGAGGGTCGACGGGATACAGGGATTGAAACATGGGAAACTCCGTCGTCAGAAGTGACATCGACTTCTTCTGTCGTTGGTGGGCTTGAGGAACGTCGCGTGCGACGTTCACTCGCAGTTTTATGTGATTTCTTCTCTTTCCAGAAATTCTTGTCCAGTCGACTGGTTCCGTTCCGCATGATGCTTTGTTGTCGTCGTATATCGCAGTAAAGGAAGATGAGCCATAGCAAACCAAGTAACACTAAGTAGACGCTGAACACCTGTGCGAAATTCCAAAAAATGAGATACACAATCATCACACCAAACTAAACTTTCCTTGACAATTGATACTGTTGGTTGATACCTTTTACCACCATTATATACATTACACCTTATTGTGTCTCATGGCACAGGGCCAACTCAACCATAATCGTGTCATCGGTCCACTTGAACAGTTACACGCCTTTACCCCTTCACATAATCTCCTTGTTGCGTGTTCTACACGCGTTCGCAACCCTGCGTCAGATTCGCTTATTACATGCTTCTCTCTGTCTCAAGTTTTGTGTCATTCGTCCCCAATTTTTCACAAATTCCTTTCCGTTCCTACTATACAAACACTACACTCTTTTCCATCGCATTGGCTTCATGACTCAAAAAGCACACTTTGATTTCAAACCAAACTTACTTCTCAACAATTCATTGTTGCATAACTTGAATACCTTTTCATTATTTGTTTCTTTCTCAACAAACACCCTACCGACATTTTCTACAAGTTGACAATTTTTTGACAACTAAATAATGATACCAGACCTTACTATTAAAAAACTCAATTCGAACAATTTAAGTATCAAAAATGCAATTTACCAAGTTACACGAAAACCTCAGAAAGTCTTTATTAATTGTGACTATGATTATGCTTGAGTTCGAACATTTCACTATTCGTGGACCGCAAATTGGAAAAACAGTTTTAAGATTCACTTACTTCGGCCATAGTAGCCGTTCTTGAAATGAGGTCTGCAATGTACACGACGACACCAAGCATCAGGATAAATATGGCATAAATGCAACTAAGGATGACTGTCAGGTAGCCTCTGAAAAGTAAAAACACAAAATACAAAACATTTTGAATAACATTTTACATTTATAATCATGATTTCATTCTATCTATGAAAGTACTAAAGCTAAGGGAAACGTGCAGTGCATACAAAAAAAATTGGAAAAGTAATGCAGTCATGGAGAAATCACGATATGAGCAGCAATTTACGAGTAAGCACACAATCTGCTAATTAATGTAACCTTCATCTTTTGATAAGAAATTGTCAACACGTCAAGTCAGCATTTTTAGAGGGCACAAGACCTTCCCCTTGTCAACGTGGAAAAAGTGTCAAAGGAGCATGTATACATAGAAATAATTAAAGACCCTCAAAGTGGCTGTGTGAGTGAGTTGAAAACTGCGTTGTTCGTTTCGTAAAAGTAGTATTATTGTAGCATGAGAAGATGCAGTTCGTAGGAAATGAGAGCAAAAAGTGTTTGTAATTACTCTTAATGATCATTAAAGCCTAGGAAGTGATGCGAATACGATATATATTAAGAGACAGGAGGAGAGATGAGAGTGAAACGGCTCTCTTGAAGGATAAGAATGAAGATGCGTAGGATGACGGTGAAACACGCGACCTTTTCCCATTACCAACACAATAATCATCAAAAGTGAAGTTGGTTCATGTGGCAAAAGTCAAAAAAGGTAAATGTTTTAGCTGCCGTATTGCTAAAGTGCACGAGTGCCTACGCACATATGGGTCGGTTGGTGTCGACAAACCACGACGAACGGCAAAAATGCCACGTAAAATACAGTATATAGTCTAGACACACCACAAAAATGTATATCATTCCTTCATCTTTGTCTTCATACCATTGAATTATAAATCCTTTCACTAAAAAACATTCCAAACTGACATTTTTTATGTGTATATGATCTTGAACGCATTTATTTTGTCAAAAAATGGTGTGTATACCATCATTCCATCAACTTCCAAAGAAAGCATTCTTTTATTATGCGACAATGGTGATAACTATGAGGATGACATTTTTATTGTGGATATTTCACTATTGACTGAACTAGCCTAACTAAATATAAGTGCATTGGAAGATTTGCAACTATATATGATAGAAATGTTGTGGATGTAGATGTGGACACCTCTCAACTGTGCCAGTACTGTGGCCATGAGATTTCGACCACGAACCATAGGTCATCATCATCATGCTCCGATTGTCATGCTCAAGTGCCCTTTGCTTCTTGCATTTTGCCTGCTGCCGTGAACGTATCGTATCGCAAGGAAGGAACCGTGAACCGGAATGAGCATCAAGCCACATAACCAATTCGCCTTCCTCACTCTCACAGCAAGTAGCAAAATCCTCCGTAGTTAAGTGTGTCCATGCGAGATCACTAAAACAATGTGATGCGATGGTACAAACTATTAAACTAATCCTAATACTAACACTACATACTGTATCGTTTTGCGATTTTTCGTCGCTCAAGTGCGTGTCTTGACTTGTTGAAGAAAAGAAAAAAACTTTCGCTTTGGTGGTCTCATTGCAAAAAAAAAGGGCTTGTTACTATGCTTTTATATATGAGGTCGTCGCGACAGAGACGATGCCATAGTTATAGTTAGTTGCCTTGTCTCGCTTCAATTCCATTTTCGTATCTCTTTTGCGTATAACGGTCTTTTATTTACGTGTCTTCGTACGCTCGGCTACCTTTCCTCCACGACTCTTAACTGTTAAGATGCACTCTCAGCACACACTGAGCAGAAAACATTCTGACTTGGCCATTTGACAGGGGGAAAACAACATTGAAAAAACCTCAAGGAACATAATAAATTCCAATGTAATGGTACAATTACAGTCATCGACCAAATTCAAAGTTCAAGGAGGAATATAAAAAAACAATTCCATTTATTGAAGTTCGCAGTGTATTCTAGTTTCCTTATCGACATTCCCAATCTGGTGCATTTTACATGGGAAATGAGCCGTCCAACAATTTCAAGAACACCATAAAATGTGCAATAATAGTAAATATAATGCACAAAATTGCAACGTGTGGTCATTATTTACACTGTAATAAAACTAATATACTCTCTTGAAATAGGCCTGCAATGGTTTAGAAAAAAGGGAAATTTTGATGTTACTCTATATAGCAATAGTGTTTTATCCGTAAATTGCTGCAGTATAGGTTCGTACAACGTGAGAGCTTAAAATCGGGGCACATTGCAAAAAAAATCATGGAAATGAGAATAAATTGGTTGCTTCGACTGAGCATTGAGCACTCAGCTTGGGATTTGTATTGATGTATGGAAAATACTACACAGGGCAACAGAGGATTAAGGAAAATGATTAAAAATTGAGTTACTTGAATATAGAATTTTTGTCTTCTTTCGTCGTTGGAGGAATATCACTTCGGCTTGCAGACGCAGTCGATGAAGATTCAGGGAAAGGGCAAAGGGCAGGGTTTTTGGCATCACAGTTTCTGTACAATTCTGCACGCAAGTGAACTAGCAAGTCTGCGGATTGGTTTTCTCCTGGTATCCCTAAAAACATAGAATTGAGATTTTAATATACACTTGTTAGAACGTCCGTCTACTGGTACTTCAATAGCAATTTCCCATCATTTTTAAATTCAAGAGTCTTGTACACAAAACCATAGTAAGACAGAATTGTACAGACACATTTCATTATAGAATATCAAAATTTTAGAACATAGGGATGATAGTTTACCGTAGCCATAACTGAAGAGTGAGTCGTCTCCGAGACGACTCTCATTGAGCGAATTGAGTGAAGGAGCCCTTTGTTGCATCCAGTTTTCTTGAGAATTGGGCACTCCTTTATTGTTTCTGGTTCCCGGAGCCACAACTCCTCCAGTGCTGAAAGAATGGTCACGAGAATTTCTCTGATGCTTGCCATAGCTCAACGGTTCTGGAAGCACTATCTGGAGAACCATCGTAGTGCCAAGCCCATTGCTGGAAAACTCTACGATCACGTATCCGACAAAATTGACACTTTTGCACAAGTCAACTTTTTTTGAGGTCACCGTTCACACCAGTCACCGCGTATACACAGCAATTCGAAAAGTTGTAGAAAAGTTTGTCCCTTCTCCTTCTCCACTAATCACAATAACTTTTATTGTTTAGGTCTTTCCCTTCATTTTCCCCTGAATATATTTTGTAATAGAAACACGCCGTCGTGTTCGCTTTCGTTGTCACTGTCATTGTACCGCTCCTTCCCATCTTCCCAACGCCGAGAAACCTGTATGAACTGAACAGCCATTACGGAATTAAATTTTATTATTTTATATCTGTGATGCGTGTCTTGATGTATTCTTTTACGTACACTTTCTGTATTAGCATATTAACGTACTCTTACAACCGCAATTGTAGTAAATTCTGTGATAATTGCCCATCAAACGTAGTTTCATTCTTTATTTACACCACGAAGAATTTTAACAAGGCATAAATAAAGGCTCTAAATGATAGTTACTGGTACAGTTCAGGATTTATTCACTGTAATTGTAATACAGTTCCTCTATAATACTGTTAGTACCTATTCAATTAATCAGAATAGACTTAAAGGGCATAAAAATGAGTACACATTATATATTTCTATATTATGAAAACTCATAGTAAAAAGAGATTCGACTCATTATGTTGTCAAGTCTGCCAAGACTTGCGAAATTGAAATTGTAATGTAGTATCTTCATTTAAAACCAAACAAACATGAAATTACGATATTAAGTATTGAATTCATGACAGAATAATACGTAAAAGCTTGAAAAGTTGTAGAAGGCAACGCAACGGTGAATGAATGGAAAACGCGCCGAAGAAAATGTATAGTAGTAAGGAAATAAACATTAGTTTGTTTGTGTACTTTCATTTGCCACCACATGCCTTAGTTAATATTTTTAGCATTTTTGCTGAGGTGGGTAGACACAAATTGCAAACAGCCACACAAAAATAAAGTCTGTTGAACGAGTGAGTGAGTGGTATTTAAAGTATGTTTGACTTTTTGTATCTGTTTTCTGCCTGCGAAAGTAGTACCTAATTACCCCAAAGGGAAAATATTTGATTACTATATTACACGCGTTCATTCAAAATGCAGTAACTTCTTCTGTTTGGTTCTTTTATGACGTCAGAGGGAAAAAAACTTCACAGAGATTCTCAAATATCCATTTTCAGCGTATATATACAAAATTCGAATGAGTGTTGGATAACAAATTGCATAGTAATAATGATAATTTCTGAGGTTTGCCATAGAGCATAGAGCATTTTGAGAAAGAGAAAAAAATGTGCAGAAAAACCTCAAGGAAAAGTAATGCTTGTATTGTATATTTTGATGTATTATTCTATTCAAAAGGATGGGATAGGGTAAGCAAGAAAAATACGATCACAACAACAAAAGGAAATAGACAAAGTGCATCGGCTGATTGTCACCCTGGGACAATAATGCATAGCTCGTCCCTCTGCATCCGCATCACATTTACATAATGACACATAATTCGATAAACTGATGATGAGAAGGAAATTCATACAGGAAGGACCAACGAAACGGATCATATCATCATCCCACTCTAACTTTTACGTTACTAAGAATGAGAAAAGTGCTACAAGTTAGTGACAAACAGGTAGCAAAATTATTCTACTGTAATAAAATATGAAATAACGTGAAAAAGCATTGTCAAACCGCTTTCAAAACACAGGATGAATACATTTGTTACATTGCAACATACTCTAAAATATCTATACAGAACTTCGCAGTTGTATGATCAGCATTATGCTAATATAATAGTATTACATAGAAATCTTTCCGGTGACAATAAAAAAAACATGCATCAAAACGATTGTTGTGGACGAACGCATGCAGAAACGCAGAAAAGATGTATTCAAAAGTAAATACTGAAATAGTTTGCAAATTTTGATGCACAGAGCTTATTACAACACAATTTGTCATTCTCTGTAAAAACGTGTTAAGGATTCTTTGAAAGAATTTTGAACAATGTGTCGGCGGCGTGCTACGATGAAATTACACTATAACTGAATTTTAGTTTTTACAATTTAAGATATATAGACAATAAACTTGCACGCGCACATGAAATAGTTTTAGGTACAATTGCAGATAAAAAGGACTTTAAATTTTCATTGTAATTATTACGATTAGGATTGGTAATTACGGCTTATCAGGTTTTTGGATGCAATGTGTTGTTATCAAATACGTGAATTTAATGTGAAGAAATGGGAACTGAACTGTGAGCATGTGTAGGTTTTTGAATTTAGTTTTGGTGAACGGCTCTGCCCATGAACATTTTATGTTGTTTTTTTTGGAGTGACTTACAAGGTTGCAAGTTGCAAGTTGCATTATATGTTTTCTTCATCTCTCTCCTGCTCACAAGTCACAAGTCAAGAGCAAAAGAAAGTATCACTTTCATTGTTTTTAAAAGCCAAATTGCCATCATGTGCCTCCAAACGGCACAAATCACACTAATATCATTTTCTCTTTACAAACAAAAAAATTCCAAGTTTTTGCTCTCTTCTTGTTGTTTAAGTGCTTGTTTTAACCTCGTATATTGTAGAATGAATGATCAACAACAACTCTTGTTAACAAGAAAGAGAATGTGCATTGTGCAATGATAAGCTACGCTTTATCTTGTTACGACACAATGAAGAATAGTAAATAAGGCATACAGGGGGAAAATTATAATAAATACTTCACTAATAAAACTGATAAAAATGGAAATGTTTGGACGAAACTTTAACAACGATTTTGGGTACCTGCCAGATTCAACTTACATGCTTTCTGGTTATTAAAATGTCCGAATGTTTGGTAGTTGACGCGATTTTTCAATGTGGCACAGTTCCGTTTCTTAAATTCACTAAAAACCGATTGTTACACAATTTGATTGATTTTGAACACACGCCTCACTTAACAAACTAACAATTTTGAATCTCTTCGGTAGAATTGTCTTGGAATACGGAAGTGTATAAAATCAAATGTTTGCTAATTTTGTGAACTTTCACTTGCAGTTCAAAGTCGGAAAGCTGGTAATGAATCTAATCAGCAATCGAAATTTTAAATTAGCGAAGGTTGTACGTTACACTCGCACTTTCTCTGATGATGAGGGTCTTCCGTGTCAGTCTAGACTGGAACTGGACCGAGGACTAAAAAAAACGTCCGAAACGTCTAGAATCTTCAAAACCCAAAATTATGATCTGGAATGTGTGCATGATCTGTTCACGTGTTGTTAATAACGTTGCTAAATAAACACTAATACAAATACACAATGCTGAAGAAAGCTACAACACCGGATCCTCAGAACTGCTAAGCGCAAGAGTTGAAACTACACTACTTGTCACTGCTTAAAGTTGAAATCTTAAAAAGGCAGTTTTTTGTAACAGCCGCAACGTAACTAAAGTAGTAAGTAAGTTAAATTAAGAAGACGAGAGTAAAGTAAACTCCTCAGTGCTTAGCAATGCAATGTGGTGGTGTCTTGAAAACTGACGCACTGAAAAGCCGTATGGGGTAGGTAGTTGACGACAAGCTTGTTGCAAAACGCTGTTGTTGTTGTTGTCGTTGTTTGTTGTTGTTGTTGCCGTCGTCGTAAAGTGAACGTGTGGCCGAACGAAATGTGTGTGCAATCCTGACGCATCTCACAAGTCACTTGTCACCAAGAAAAAACAACAGATTCGCTTTGGGGTAAGTTAAAAAAGAGGACTGCTCCATAGTAAGTTACTCTAACGACGATGGCTCAGACTTTGAAGGCATATCAACTGCGTTTTCCTTCTGTTCTTCTATCGTCTCATCTTAAAAACGAGGCGTGGACGTAAACGTTACTGCAACACTTTGAGTAGTCACCAACAAGTCACCATTAAAGTCACTTTGACACGTCGAATTTAACGTTGTTGAAGCCGCAGAAGCTCTGTGTGACTCAAAACCGTAGTGGTTTGTGTCTTAGTAAGCAGTGTACTTGTGTATTAAAGGGACTCGTAAGTACGCAGTACCTCGTGAACAATGATTGTTGTTGCTGAACTCACTTTGAGTTTAAAAGTGAATTTTTGAGAGAGAAGACAATCGACTTTGGGTTTTCTTTCAAGTCGTGTTGTACATTGAGAGACCAAAAAGTGATGAGGCCAACTTTGAAAGAGATCAGCACCGTTCCTTAGATAGTTGGAGCGAAACCAACTGTAATCATCGAGTGTTTTCTCACTACTTACTTTACTTACGTACGTAGTGTTTTATTGAGCTTACGTCTTAGTGCGTACAAGAATGAAAAAAGCACTGTATAATCAACTTCAACATGGTTTCAAAGTGTACACTGTTCATGTACACGATTTAGTGAAATATCATTCGCCATTTCGCATTTTACTTGCTCTGCATTTCTTGTGAACGCCTTTTTGCATATGAATGTACTATTGATAATTCATTGAACAAGACACCTTGAAATGTTGAAACCACTTTTTCGGACTGATAAAGTCGGAAACGCTTTATAAAGACATACGAAATGATAAAAATGTTGACAATGGATCATTCTGCATCCTTCCTGTAAAACGACACCAACTTTTTACGGTAACACGAAACAAAACAGAGACACGCGAGTTTCCACTGTGCCCCATAGCGTTACTTTGTTTCCGAAAGAAAGGAAGACAGAATGCGTACTATTGCAGGGATCGTGTGGCACACCAACCGACCTTTTGTTCATTTTAATGTAATTGACATTTTTCAGACATTTTGAATGTCTTCACAAATTGTATTTTTTTGTAAATCAGGATTTGAAATTTGACAAATGTGTTTGTACAAGTTTTTGTATCAGAAAGGAAAGGAAATTACGTTCAAGCGTGTATGTTTTGCCATGTACTGCCAATATAATGCTAGTAAAGTATAATATTATACTTAAAGTAGTAAAATAGCATTACATGTATGTGTATGATAAACGGAAAGTTTAAGGAGTGTTGTTGTTGAGCCGGGTCTCTTTTGGACGGTTGACAAGACGACGATTACATTCCACTAGAGAGATGACAAGACGACATGATGACGATGGTTACGTAACGATAGGATTCGTCTTCATCTCCTTCTTTCCATGTCCATTGCGTTCCGCCTGTCTGATTTGTGATCGTACGCAACTTTTGCCTATTCAAATGCCAAGCGGAAAGTTCTTTTTCTTGTGGGCCAATGCTTCGCTGCTCTCAATTACTCTCATTTGAAAAAGAGAGAAGAAACAAGAATGAAGTAGCAGCAAACCAAATGAAAAAATATCTGCGTCATCTTCACGTTCACGATTTTTTGGTCTCACGTGGTCATTCATTTTGGGTCACATCTGCTTCCGTCGTTGCTGTGGCCTAATTGACATTGTTACTGGCCCTTTGGTCCGTTATGGAATTGGGCCACACAATTTTTTGACTGAAGCAATAATAAACAACAACCTTAAATAACCGAACATTTTTCTACGAAATCAAACGCACTTTGTGTCACCACCTGAAACTGAGCAAAAATATGGGAAGAAAGGTATTGTGTCGATAATTGAATTTTTAACGTTTCTTGTCCATACTGACCAAACATTGCTTCATGATGACTACAAGCGTGATGAAGATAAGACACGCCACACTGTTGAATGCGGATACAATACAATGTTCTCAGAGTACAAAGTACAAAGTTGGGAACAAACTGTCCCTTGATTTTGTTGACACTTCACTTCCCTTTGGTTTTGTATGTGCTGCAGCAAACATTTTTCGTTATGGACTTCGCAAAGATCATCCTCATCAACATTTCGCTGAAGCGTTAAATTGAGAGAAGTGATGACGCGTTTTTTTTGTCATGTTCCCATCAACTATATCACCAAAAAGACGCATAATGGATCGTGTAACTTCATTTCCTTCTCCGGTTGAATGACTTGAACAAATAGGCCCTTAAGGTCTTCTTCCCTAGTCCTTCAACCGTGTACACTTCTTTTGACCGACTTCTTCTTACACTATATTTGTGGAACTTGAATAGACTTGAACAGTATGACGCTCATTTTCCGTCCAAAATCATGAATAACCCTTAACAAATTGACTTTCAAACGGTTTATTGTTGTACAATAATAATGTGTGGTAGTCTACTACTGGTATACTACATGTTCTCTTTACAGTCTGGGTGCAACCACCGCTTGAAAGCTCATAATGTACGTATAGTGTTGACTCTACAATTGGATCAATTAAATCAGGACATTTAAGTATTTCATCACAAGAATCTTTTTCCGGAACTGGACAGGAAGTTGCGCACGTACACGTTCATGTATGTAGGCTCATTAGGTTCAATTGACAATAACATAAGAACCAGGAACGAACTGCATCCATATACTTAATAATAAAAGTACTATAAACTTATGTCGTTTTGAGTAGAAAAGAGTAGCATCCTTCTGAAAATCTGACCAACGAGAAAAAATGATGAGTCAAAAGATGAAGACTCAAACGCAAACGGAAGAATGAGAAAGCAGGTCTCCGTGAAAAATTTTAAGAGTCGTACTAATAATAATGATGAACAGATTTCAAAAGCAGAACCAAAAGCATTCTATATACTAAAAGAAGCTCATATTTATAAGAGTCCAAGTTACCAATTTTGCTAATTGAGAGCCATCGTCCAAGCATAGCACAAGATGCTGGTCGTCCAAAGGAATTCTGCAAAGTGGAAGAAGAAGCAATGAGCAGAATGTAAAACTCTAGTACAGTTTTCCTTCTCAGGAGAGGAAGAAGACGCAAACGGCAACGCAACGTCAAAAAGTCTTCTTTTTCCGAATGACAATGAGTCTCTGTGGCTATTCAATCATCATCATCATTTCAATGCACATTCATTCGTGACTTTATGCGCAGAGTTAATATTGATTCAGACTATGAGGACGAAAGGGGAAATATGAACAACTCCTTTTGCTTTTCTTCATTCCTGGTCCTTTTCTGATTCTGATGTACATAAAGCAATGAGCACATAGACCCAGCATCCCTTGAGACATCCTTTTTTAAAGTCCTATTAAATACACTCTTTGCTTCATTTAATTCTAACGAATACAACGCTGCTAGTAACGTTAAAATATGAGGGTGCAATGAACACTTTGCTGTAAAGTTTGGATTCACTCTGGATTCACAATTTGTTACAATTCTAAAGCTGAGACGAGAGTTGCGAATGAATGAAAAAGTTCACCCCGTCCTACATTACTCGCTGTATAACGTTAAAAATCACTAAATGTGCATACCAAAGGTAGATAATTAGGAGCAGGTGTGTCCAAACTGAATTTTGCTTCATTACCTTCCCGTTCAACACGGTTAAATGAGCGCAGCATTATAAATGTACTTTACTTACTATACACTATCTCAAAATTACTACTTAATACATCTCAAGTCTCTCATCCATACAAGACACACTCTTCCCAGTAATAATCTCAATCATTCCTTGTTTGCTGAAATGAAAGGGGAACACAAATCAGCACGTCTTCAAGACAAACTCAAGATGTAAATGAAAATGAGACTTCCCATTCCTCAAACAATAATCTAATAAGTCATCTCTTTCAATCATCTTTAAATGTTTACACGCTCTCCAAACATTTATTCCATGTCTCAACTTCCAAAGATAGTTTCGTAAACTTCATTAATTGTATATTATCTTTATTTCCTCCTCTTTGATGGTCGAATGTTATTTATTATGCGCATTACAACAAATTTGAAAACCATAAAAGTTTGTAATCTTATATTGTATAATTTTAGCATTTCATAGTACAGTATTCATTTGCAAAATCGAAACAATTTTTCGGAAAAAACATTATAGAAACAGAATTATTTTTCAGTATAAAATTACGTTTTTCCTACATCTCTTCATGAAACGTTTCTCATGTCAATGCCATATTTTGTAAACGTAAAACATGAAACATAACATGAAATTATACCTTGAAATGACTTTTTAATATAAAAATGAAGTAAAAAGAAAAAATGAACACATTTTGGGGTTTACTTGATTGCTTACGTGAGACTGGAAGACGCTATCTGTGAAGTTTCAAGGTATTGAGGTCGACAGATGGCGAAATACCATCGATTTACTACAATAGTATTATTTTCATTCAGCGCACCGTATTTTTATTCATTCATGCTCGCCCAGACTTGTGTGTACAAAAATTTCGGTTCACTTTCCAATTTTTTTGACTTTTGTGTCGATGGGTGAAGGAATATTTCAAATCTTCTCCCGTAAATACTTTATTGTTAACAAATAATTATAACATACAATATAACACGATTATTCCTTACAGTTGCACTATGGCATTTTTGCATTCTTAATGATTACAAATGAGAAACTCCAAAATGTTAAAAAAAATACATTTTCCGTAGATCAAAATCAAACGGTGTTCGTTTATGGTATGATGTTTACGTTTAATAGTGCCTGTGCATTATTATTATAATTGTTATTGTATTATTATGGTGGGTTGAAATATAACCAGTAGACCATTTTTGAAATCCAAGTCGACGGAATGTCCTTCAGCTGATAAAACTATTAATGACTGTAAAATTGATCACTGGTTTTCCTGTGAAGAGTGCTTCAAATTTTTTTGTGTTCGTGTTCCACGTATAACGACACTATAACCATGGATGAGGTACTTTTTATTTTACTAAACAATTAAATTAAATATCTCACATTTTGTTTACTTTTTGTGATTTGGATTTGACCCTTCATTTGACATCATTAAAACTCCTTGTTATTGGAATTTTTTTGGTATCACTTTTAGATTGTTGAGTTTTATTGTTTTTGTTTCTAATTCATGTAGCATAATGCAATTTAAAAGTTGTTTGGTACTATTACCTTTCACATTTAAAATTATTCCAAAATTAAATAATATTACTATTGAGAATATTAATCCGTATCGGTTTGATTTTAGTCACAAACGGGTGTGAAACGTTATATAAAAAGTAGTTTAAGCTATAATGTGAATTTGTATTTCATAATATTTGTGTTTGGGTGTACTTTGCTCAGAAACCATCAACGTCAAGTGGCACAGAAAATCCTCAAAGTCCAGGGGATGAATTTGAGCCAACGGCAGAGATGATGGTCAATGATTTTGACGACGAAAGAACATTGGATGAAGAAGAAGCTCTCGAAGAAACTGAAGATCAGCAAAATGAATTGTCAAATTTGGAAAAGGTTAGTAGTAAACCATGAAAATTTATCCAGATTTGGTTGTTGTTTCTTGCCAAAATGTAGTTATTGTGTTGGTTTTATTAAAATTTTCGCGGATTATGGAAAATAAAACACATTAAAACTACATACAATGGAAGCTATACAATGGATAATTAAGTTTACTTCCTACTTTGAGATGAAAACTAATAACCTACTTTTCTTGAATTGATTGAGAAGCTATAATGTTATAGTATATTGCTGTACATTATTATAAAGTGACCTAGTTTATCAATATTTACATTTGAATGCAAAAGGAAAAAGACATGCCGATAGAAGCCTTATTGGCCATGTATGGGTATAAAGACAGCGGTGCAGATGGATCCGACGAAGAGGAGGAGGAGGAGGAGGAAGACGATGAGGAAGACGAAAACGAAAACGAAGAACAACAACTTGACAACGAAACTGAACTACAGCAAGTTGAAGTTGACGAAGAGGACGAAGGAGAAGATAACAACCAGGTACCTATTTAAATGCAAGACAAAATCTTTTGAGTATACAAGTATACTGCATTATATGATCAAGTCGGCCTTGTTTTTTCTCTCAGTATTTCTCTTGAGAGATAAGAGATAAGGCAGAAAAGTGGTCTTTGCTCTTCTCTCTGCTATACTCGGCAATATTGCGTAATCATCACATTGACGCAGAAATATAATTAAACAAATATTGTACACCAACAACAGCTCCCTTTATTTGCAAATGACATACAAAAGTCTTTTTTCTTTGCATAAGACACAGGCCATGGCCATTGCTGATATAATTTAATTTTGTGTAGTTTTGATTCATTTATTCTGGTAATTGCGGTATTTTTCAAGTTTGTTGGGATCGTATGTTATCGTGTTGTACCAATCTACCAATTCAATAGTTGTTAACATCAATAATGTCATATTTCAATTTGCAGGAGATGTTGGTTGATGCTGGTGGTAAAGAAGAGGAATGCGAAATGGAAATCCAGGAAGAGGAATACTGCGACCCTAAAGTTCCTTTAGAAGACGACGATGACAAGGAACCACCGTCGATGTTACACGAATTGTACAAAGATGACCCTTCTACAAGTGGTCGGCATTTGCGCTGTAAGGATCTTTCTCACGACGACCATAAAGTTGTATTCCAAATAATACTAGAATTGCTCAAATTATATTTCTATTTCAGCTGGTTCTCGACCTCATAGTGAAGATGAGTTGGAAGGCGAGGAAGAAGAGGAGGATGGCGATTACAGCCCGGAAGAAGATGACTGGAAGAAAGTACGTTTGAGTTACTGATGTCCTAATGTGTTGGAAACTTTTTCTCCACTATAGTTCGTCAGAAGTAGTAGGAGAGAATTTATTAATTTGTTGTTATATGCTTGCTTTTCAGACTATAATGGTTGGATCAGATTATCAAGCTGGAATTCCGGACGGTCTTTCCAAATATGGTGATGCGATGCCATATGAAAATGAGGACAAGTTATTATGGTGTCCTTCATCTAATGACAGAGATTCCAAGCATTTCTTAGTAACAGTGCAAAATCTTGCTTGTGCCACTGCGCAGGGTGCAATGGACAAAATACCAAGAGGATCTCACGTCCGGGATGACGAACAAGTAAATAAGATACATTTTCTAAATGAACACTGTTAGTTTATGTTTAGCGATCTAATTTTTTTAAATTGGATACTTCCTGTGGTGGTTTAGGCCTTGTATTTACTTCAGCAATGTGGCCATAATCAAGAAGAGGCACTGAGGAGGCTTCGCATGACTTCTACCTCCACATCCGATACCATGAGCCTTTGGTCAGAAGAAGAATGCAGAAACTTTGAAATGGGCTTAAGGCAGTTTGGCAAAGATTTTCATCTTATTCAACAAAACAAAGTAAATTAAAGACTATATTTAATCTATTTAATCTATTTAGACACTCCTGATATAAGCTAATGTTTTAATTACTGATTTCTATTCAAATATAGGTTCGCACTCGGTCTGTGAATGAACTTGTACAATTTTACTACTTATGGAAGAAGACCGAAAGACACGACGTTTTTGCCAATAAAGCTCGATTGGAAAAGAAAAAATATATTCTTCATCCAGGAACTACGTTAGTTACAGCTTACTTTTTAAGATACCATTTTTGGTCATATTTATATATTTTACAGCGCATACTAATTTTTTACTTGATTTCAACAGCGACTTTATGGAGAGGTTTTTGGATGAACAAGACAGTCCGGTGACGTCTCCAAATGTTCATTCTTTACTAGCTGGAGATCCCAAACGCCACGCTCGAACACCTCCACCTTCATCAGTTGTCAGTGACGATAATATGGATGAAGCAAGAATATTTTCAAGAAACCTTGAAGAGTTAGCAAGACACTTAGACAAAGAGGGACTAGAATCTTTAATGAAGTTAGCGGCAGTGGCGAGACCATCAAACGGAATTTCGAACGACACTGTTACGTTGACATTAAGCGGACGATCATTCCACAGTACTACAGATGCTATAATGGGACAGTCCTCTTATGCTCAGTGACAGCAGATATTAATCTAAGTATTAGTGGTAGTTTTTTCTCGCTGTTTTTACTGTCTTTAACTATATATAACTATAACGCGATTATACCACCATTAGGGGACGGTTGCCGGTCGAACAGTTGCTGAACTGAAGTTTCGTAATATAGCAGTCAAGGATAGCAGGAAAAGCCGGAGTATCTTGCAGCCAATCAGAGTGTCATATTTCTAAAACCTTTGTGTTCGACGAGCCCGACCTGGGCCATGCTCTTTTAGGAAGAGCGGACCAGACCAGTCCCCCGTCTCTGGTCCGGACTCCGGGTCTTTAGTCCTTACTCCTTACCATTTTGATGGCATGCCTACGAGCCCGACCTGGGCTGTGCTTCTTTAGAAGCCTGGACCAGAACTTTCCCCGTCTCTGGTCCGGAGTCCGGGTCCTTTCTCCTTACCCATTTTTCACAGCACCCTTCGCTTTCAATAAGCTGAATATAATTTTCAAACCC
>JABASF010001383.1:0-22840 GCA_019776145.1 Harlomillsia oculata | reverse complement strand
AGAAATCACTCTGCTGAAAATCACTCCGCTGAAATCACTCTGCCAACTTCACGCACCCACCTGTTCATGTCATATCATGTCACGATGTCACAGTCATCTCAATTCATTGTCAACTATGTCATTTATTGTTATTGTTGTATACGTATTATGTATAGTAAGTATGTAACGTAAATGTATTTGATTGACAGGTGCCCTGATCACGGCAGGCGTGTTGTCCTATGGCCTTTGGAGTTTTCGAAAAGGGGACATGGCCAAGTCTCAGAAAATGATGAGGGCTCGGGTTGCAGCTCAAGGGATCACAATCGTTGCTCTCGTCGCTGGAATGTTCATTGGCGGTGGCTTGACCTCAGAAAAACAACAGTCCTAGTCCTAGCCTTAGCCTTGGCCTCGCCTCTGGCCCTCATCCTCCAAGTCCTCCAAGTCCTCCATCATTTAATTATATTATACAATTTCATTTATTATGTCATCACTACAGCCATCATCTGTTTTAATTACTTTATCCAAATTTATTGTACTTGTAATTATTAATTGTAAACAATAACTTGTCATCCGTTATTGACATTGAGTTCTTGTTGATTCCTGTAGTCGTAGTGTAAATCACTATATTAAACACTATAGACACTACGCTACGATGCGATGATGAATGCTAAGTAGTTAGTAATAATAAATCAATGTAATTAATATAATTAATAATGAAAGTTGACTTTCACTATTCACAGGCAGTATAGACGAGTCAAGTCTTTTGTTTATTCAGTCATCACATTAGTATTCTCGTCTCGTATTCTGTGCAGAGTCTTTTACATCCAATCTCACCATTTACATTATTACATTTTAACAGAAACATTACATAATAAACATAGTTCAAAAAAACAAATGCAATATAAAAATTGACGTAAAGCAGAATGATACATAGGAGGCGGTGTATCGTATTTAGTACAACTACTGCAACAACACGTCATCAGGGATATTTGTTGATATAGTACACATTCATTAATTATAGATACATGCATATTGAGTTTGTTGAGGTTGAGATCAGCTGAGTACAGTGCACACGACGAGTATCTCAAATGGACTTCAAAACTTCAATGCGGACGTCATGGCCCGAACATTTGTGACCGCATCCTGAAGGACGGCATCCCGCTCCTTCACAGCCGCCCTAAGGGACTGGACTGAGTGGGCAAGCTCGGGGTGGGCCGCCAGCACCAACGCGTGTTTCTGCACAAACCAAAACCACACATGCAATTAGACAACATTGAAAGCCCACTGCGCTCCCGTTCCCGGTTCCATTCTTGTA
Organism: Harlomillsia oculata; assembly: GCA_019776145.1. Lineage (NCBI taxonomy): Eukaryota > Metazoa > Arthropoda > Collembola > Entomobryomorpha > Oncopoduridae > Harlomillsia > Harlomillsia oculata. Next base: position 21,546 of record JABASF010001383.1, on the reverse strand, counting down.
GTCAACTGATGTTCATGCTCTACACAAATTATATGTAAATGTAAAGAGTACCTCGAGGAAACGGAACAGATAAGCAGTGCTTGTCTGACAGTGTTGGCGAGACTGAAACACAAGAAACATCATGTCGAGAAATGCCCGGAGGAGCTGGACGGATCCCAATTGCTCGTCTCCCAAACCTTCAATCATTTCGGACACCTCGGAAGCAGTAGAGTCCTCCAGCATAGCCATTAACGTCTCGTGATAATCGTCCTTCTTGGGATCTTCCATCAATCCTGTCGTCAGCTTGGACATGGCAACCACGTTCTTATGCTTGGATCCTGGGGCTTTCGGGGCTACAGCGAGAGTGGCGACGTTTTGGTCATCCGCATTACTAGAACAAACTCCGGAAGCAATCCCGAGCAGAAACGGGGCTTCGTAAGTCTTGGATGCGGCTTTCGGCTTGTTTCTCTCCTACATAACACAAAAACACAATGAACAATGATCTATTAATATTTAATACATAATATTATAAATAATGAATGTATAGACGAAACGAGGCACGGAATCCACCGGCCTCACACAAGTCACAACAAATGAAAGATGATACCTTGATAGCGTCCATATTCGCAATACTCTTCCAACGAAGAGCAGGAGTGCCGCTCAACATAACAAGCCCCGCATCCGTGTAGGGAACGTCATCATTCCACTCAGTGACTAATACATCAACATGCAATCTTTGTTAGCCCAATTTACTAGTAATTAATGATGAATTGCACATTCATTGAATTGACTAGCTACAGATGTAAGGAAAGTAAGGATGACTAACGTTTCCCGCTGGAATTGGAAGCAGAGCTCTTCTCCTTTTCCGCCCAAGCGGACAAGTGGGCAGGAGGCAATGGTTTCCCGACAGCCCCGTCCACAAGCATGCTGTTGATCCAATAGGTGATACCCACACTTCCCGAGTCCACACTCACCAGGTAGTAGTCATTCGGAGAATAATCCAAAGAAGTCACAATGGCCCGAGTTAGGAATGCGTCAATCAGACTAAAATAAAGACATATCATAGAGGATGAGCTCAAATCAAATGAAATCATATCAATAATAATAGGAATTGCCGAATTGCACGAGAGATTTGGAAGCCGTACTCCCCAGTGACCGTGTTCCAGGTTTTGATGCAACGATCATGTGTAGCTGCTGTCAACCAAAATCCATCTGAAGAGAAACATGCGTCGCTCACGGAGCTGTAACACAAAATTTCGCGAGTGAGGCCCCCAGTCCTAGAATCCATAACCCAAATTCTATCGTCGTCCAAAACAACGCCAAGTAAGTTCCTACAATCAGACATTCACACGTGATTAGTGATTATGTTACTCAATACTTGGTGTAGTACATACATACCAATAGCAATAGTTCTGAACCATTAATTAATTACTTACAGTTCGCGATTGGCAAACATGAGACTAACTCCAGCGTCACAACATACATTTTGGAGGAAACGACCGTCGAAAGTCCACATTGTGATGTGTCCTTCCCCGGCCCCTGTAAACACTCGCTCGGATAGCTTGTTGACGTGGACTCCTCGAACAGTACCACTAAACAAGTCACAAGTCAACACATCAATACCATCAATCATCCATCACAATTCTAATCATTGCTTAATCAATATTGCTTAATTAAGTTAGTATTCTTTACAGGGAAACAACTGACCCATGAGCTGGAGCTCCATAGGATTGACGATGAATTCCAGACTGAATGTTGAATCTATGTACGTTTCCATCGTCATAGCCAATGACCACAAATTCACCACACGCTGTCATCCCAGCACACTGACAAACAATCAAAATGGCGTACGTCATAAAAGGTACTGAATGAATCAAATGATCAAATCAATCAATAATAATGCTCTTTAATAATGTTTAGGCTGTCTTACAGTGGCAGTTACACAAGGAAGTTTGAATTTCGACAAAGAGAGCGTCACTTTTCCTCGTGCGAAGCCCAAGTCGTCCGAAACCTGTTTTGTATGCCAAGTGCTCACTTCTCCGGTGACGGATTCATGCCAAGCAACGGTATTGGGAATACCCGTGGATTTTACAGTGGCTTCTACCATAACCAAATGAATATCAAATTACAATAACAACAACAACAACAACAACAACAACAACAACAACAACAACAACAACAACAACAATGCACATGCATCGTCATATCTTATTCGGATTCCGATTCCGACAGACTAGAGGAAGTGGAGTTACGAACCGGTAGAGAAGCCAAGAACGCGAGAATAAGAAGTCTTCTTGTACGTCGAAGTCATCAAGGCTTGGCCTTGAGTCTCCTTGAAGACGTGATGAACACGGAACGAGTCCTCGCTGGTGGACAAAACGTTGACATCATTGCAAAACTTGACATGGTACGGATGTTTCTTGTGACCCTCTCGTGCGGTGAGAAGACGAGGAGCTCGATTAGGCAAGTCGAAAATCCAAACCTACAACAATAAATACAAATCACATTCACCACCTTTCACGTCCATTCATTTCATCATTCCTCTATCTACCAACAATCATTGAATCACTGACTCAGAATCATTGTCATTAATTAATAAAATGATATTACAACAAAACCAAGAAGGTCAAGATCCTAACCTTGACACTATTGTCAGACGAGTTGGAAACAAGAATGGCTTCGTCATGAAAGAACTGCAATCCAGAGACTGGTCCCACATGAGCGGAAGAAATTTGATGCATAACAGTCTCATCTACAAACAGAAAAGGAGTCACTCATGTCACTCAAATCATTAGAGCACATAATCACGGTATGATTTCAATCATATAAACACATAATCTGTAATAATGAGTGAGTACCTTCCAGATTGAGCATGATGATATCACCAGATTGAGTGCCAGCCATGAGCACAGGTGCGACGGACTCCCCTGACTCCCATTCCCGTTTTCCTTCAGCAGTGCACGTGTAAGTGAGAGAGTCGGTTCGAAATGCTAAGCTAATGGCGGGTTCATCCAACTTGAAAGTCTTAAGGTCTTCTTCATACTCAAAGTTAAACAAGATGATGCGCCCATCCTCCAAACTGACCCCGACCACATTTTGTACAGGGGCCTAAGCAAGTCAAAAAGAAAAACCAAAAAAGGAACGTAATTATGTAATTTAATTATTAATTTGATAAGGATCCTCATCCTTCCTCCTCCTAATGTTTGTTCCACGAATCTTTGAAATAACTTTGAATTTTGAAAAGCTCTAACCTGGACGACCGCAACGATTCCGGAACCCCATCCTTTGAATGTGTAAATTAGCTTGCCCAACTTGACATTCCAAATTTGCATGCGACCCTCCCGACTTGCCACCAGCACCTTGTTCATCAATGCATGAGGATGAATCATTACCACGGGAGAAAAACCCTCCTCAAACTCATTTGACCAAAGCGGCTTCACAAAACCTAAGCACACATGTTGCTTACAATTATTGAAACGTTAAAACCGAAATGATGTGTTAATGAAAATGGAAATGGAGAATTCGGGAGTGGGTGTGAGTCCCACTGCCAATTCCAACCTCCTCGGGGTTTCCCATCTTCTTTAATACGAAACTTCCGAATGCAATGCTGGTCAGTGGCGATTAGAAATTGGGCAAATGGCACTATGGTCGTAACTGGACTTTTGAAACCTTTGTAGCGCCCCACGACCTGAAATATGTATTATACATTATTTTATACATCAACTCAATATCATTAATCATTACATACATTTTATAGGAACATTAACTAATAAACTGACGTGTCATACGCCATGGATGTATGGATAATCTCTTACATTGACTCCACGTTCCCAAGCGACTATACGTTTGTCGACTCCAGTAAATACCCGAAAGTTGTCCACAGCAATGCAGCTGATTTCTCCTCCTCTGTGTTGATGACCGCTGGACGACAGGAGGTGCAAGCTTTTATTCTGTTATCAATAAATTAATAAGAAATAAATAATAATAATGCCTATTCACTTACATTCATAAGAATAACTAATTAAAAACCCATTCAATGACAGGAGGTGCAAGCTTTTATTCTGTTATCAATAAATTAATAAGAAATAAATAATAATAATGCCTATTCACTTACATTCATAAGAATAACTAATTAAAACCCCATTCAAGAGTCAAAATCAATAACCAATCATCCTCATTTACAAATTACAATTACTATAGTCAATTACATCAAGCAATGATACTACTCATACTATATATCACTACAGGATATATTATTTATTTACTATAATACTATTAAATTACAACTGAAGTAATGTATTTTGACTTACAGCAAATGTATTGAAACCTCTTCCTGAACAAACAACTACAAAGTTTTTCCTGTTTCCTTTGCAAAACGAAATCTCGCAGATCCATGCTTCTGAAACAATGAACAACGCGAGTCAATAAATCATCAATAACATCCAATAAATTACTAAAAGTGAAAATGAAACCCCGGTTTGCCGGTTCTACCTGATGCTGACTTTGTCCAGCTAAATTGATGGACGGGCCACCATGACCTCTCCCACTCTCACTCACATCCTTGCTCTCAACACTCATTCTTCACCGCGTTCTTACTAACTGTAGTCACAACAGTTAGTTTACAAAATGAAAAAAAAACTGGCAAGATTGCTCAAAACACGTGGAGCCTAGGGAAAGGATTGCGTTGTGCTTGTGATGATGTTGAATGACGACTGACGACTAACGACTACTGAGGAACTGAGCACGGCCTGAAAGAAACGAAGAAATAGCAACCGACGAAAGGAGCGAGGACCAGGACCACGTGCGAGTGCAAGGCCTCTGCCTCTGCCTCTCTGCCACTGCGATAGTGAAGGGAAGAAGGGTCGGGAGGAGGCGCCGTACAGTGGCTCCGCAGTCCAACTACTTCCACTCGCCCCGTAGTTCCATTTCCATTCCATTCCATTCCAGTTCCATCCTCCAAATCCTGCTCCATCATCCATAGTGTCCATAGTCCATATCCATTATAGGCATAGGCATAGGTCTATAGGTATAGGCATAGCATAGGCATAGCCGCACAGGGACGAGTGAGTGAGTGACTGAGTGAGCGAGCGAGTGGAAGAGTTGAAAAGAGCCGTGGCGTGGACGTGGACGTGGAGAGAGTGGAAAAGTGGAACGCCGAACGCCGAACAACAGAACAGAACGCGTCTCGTCTTTCTCGTGATTCGTGTCTTCGTTTTGCTCCTTGTTGGTCGTGTCTTGCCCGGTCCGGTCAAATTGATTCTATTCCCATCCTTTCCTTCCTCCGTCAAACTTACTCACATCTACAAACTATACTACACTACAACGAAGGTAAATTTAACAAGTCATTCATTATTATTTATCTACTGTTAATCATTATTAACCACATTACATTCCTCTTCCAAATCTCGCGTTTTCCTTTTCTACACCTTTTGGGCGGGATCCCACACCGCACACACGAGTATAGTTTCCGGTTTTTTTTGCGGAGGAAGGAAAGGATGGGAATAGAATCAATTTGTTCCTGCCCGGTCCGGTCAAATTGATTCTATTCCCATCCTTTCCTTCCTCCGTCAAACTTACTCACATCTACAAACTACAACGAAGGTAAATTTAACAAGTCATTCATTATTATTTATTTATTGTTAATCATTATTAACCATATTACATTCCTCTTCCAAATCTCGCGTTTTCCTTTTCTACACCTTTTGGGCGGGATCCCACACCGCACACACGAGTATAGTTTCCGGTTTTTTTGCGGTTATTTTGTATCAAATCCTCTTTGTCAAGGATTCCGGTCTCCAGTGATTTTACAAGACTAGACAGTTATTATCTTTCCCAGGTCAGGCCAGAGTGTACAAGTTGACAAGTTCAAAGGTACAATGAACGCCATAGTTGCATTTTTTGTCACTCCGTTTGTCAAGTTGAAGCTATAGCTATAGTTATAGTTAATAATTAACAATGAAGAGTGTACGAGTCCAGAAAGTGCAGATTGACTGGGTTTCTTTGTCGTCTTGACTTTGCTTTTGTTCATGTCCACATGTCCTACGCCGTGTGTCCTGTTCGTGGGCTCATAGAGATCAAGTGTTTGTTGACATTATTGTTATGATTGTGTATATAGTAGAGTTATCAAATATGAGGCTTCCGTACATACCGTTGATGACATACAATGAGGCTAAATGTCAATCATCATTACTGATGACCTTTTCGTTTCGGGCGGGCGAGCGGGCCAAACCTTTGCTTGGTGTCTCGTGACTTCCGACTTGTGACATCTGACTCACTCACATTTATTTACAGTGAGTGAGCTCGAGTGGAATGAATGAATGAGCTAGTTGAGTTGAGAGTTGAGACGTTGAGTTGAGAGCTATAAGGCTAGAAGTACAATTAGTCTATGTAGTATAGCAAACTGCAAGAGTGTTTCATTCATCCTGCTTTTTTATCCTTTTCCTTCCTTGTTTTTACACATTTATTATGTATCTTGATTTGATGTTTGTTGATTGATACATTCTTCAGTTCAGTTGAGAGCTACGAGTTCCTTCACCTTCCTTCACGTCAGACTTTCGTAGTCGTAGGAGTTGTTGGAGTGAAGCTGGGACATTACATTAGAAATTATTGATTTGATTGAATTTTGATTATTTTGAATTGCAGGAAAGATGGCTTCTCCTAAGTTTACCAAGGACTCGCTGAAGAAATTTTTAATCGAGAAACAGATCCCGATACCGGGACCCAATGCGAAAAAGGTATTAACAGAGATTCATAATAAATTATGTAGTATAAAAGTATAATATAATTATATAATTATCATGTGGTATAAGTGCTTCAAATGCTTCAAATATTGTATTGTAATTCTAATAGTAAAATTGTAAATTGTAATTGTAATTGTAATGCATGACAGGAGGAGTTTATGAAACTGTACAATAACTACGTACAGCAGTGTGGAGGGGGTTTCTCTTCGGATGAAGAGGGTGGTGGGACGATGAGCCCGACTACCAGTCGTCGTTTGTCCAGGACGCCGTCACAAACACCTGAAAGAAATAACGCTGCCGGTGCTATTGATCCCATCGTAAGTGTACTACAACTAGACAACTATACAACATTATATAACTAGTATCACATGCTGACAAGCTGGTCAATCAGTCAATCGTGATCTGCTGGTCACTGGTCTCCTATATTTATGTATCCATTTATTGTTGATTGTTCCTGGGTCGGACCTTGGACACATTGGATGCATAATGTGATGATTTGATGATGTGATGATTTGATGATGGTTCTTTTGATGATTGTTGTCCTTGTAAAGAGTCGGGCCAGGAATGTGACCGAGTTGCTTGCACTCATTAAGGATTTGCCGGACCATGAAGTGTACAAGAGGCTCAAGCTGCACGGCGACAATATTGGGCCTGTGACTCGTATGCACATTTTATTGTTTCCTGTCAATAAGTCAATCAACAATGAAAGTAGAATTTCATTTAATTTAGTGTTAAATGTTTTAATTTTGATTTCGACTTTCGACTTTCAGCGAGCACACGGAATGTGTATCATGCACGACTTATGCGCCGTGAAGCTGCTGTCCTTGGACTTGCTGTGGATTCACCGGAAAGGGCTTCCACGAATGGGACAGGAAATACTGGTTTGGACAACGGTTTCTCGGACGACGACGTGTAAGCTGCGCCCCCGCCCCGCCCCACATTCAATCCCACGCTTTTCATGATTTCTATTTTTGTGATTAGGATTGATTGTTGAATTGCGTTATTGCGTATTATGTAGTTAGGTATGTATAGTTATAATAGTTAATTGTTTAACTTAATAACTATTAGGGAACCTCCTAAACCGACACGGAGAACTTCAACTCCTCGAGGTGGTCGAGGAGTCACAACCTCTGAACAGGATCGAGCTGAGACTACTAAGAAGATGCAAAGTGCAGCACACGCCGTCACCACTAATACCAGTAAGCCCCTCACTCATGACGTCATGACTCATACATACATACATTCCATATTTATGGTTATTATATGATTGATTGATTAATTGATTGATGAAATAATGAATGATGATGACTAATGACTGTAATGACTGATCTGATTGTATTTTTTCAGGTACGTTCACCAAGACAAGGTAGGTTCGGTTTAAAGTGTACATATTGAAATTGAGTCACAATAATGGTGCTCTTGATGACGTTATATCTTGATATGTTGATGATGATTTGATGATGCATTAAACATGTTTGTGTACAGCTTCCGTAAGAGTTATGGATCACCCTCGGATGGTCCGAGTGCGGGTGCGGGTGTTTCAGCCGCTGTCTCTCCAGTCGATTTGCCCCAAGATCGTCCAGCCGGGAGATTGTTTTTGAAGAAGAATGTGCAGAATGCTGCTGCAGCAAACCCCAAATTGCCAAATGCATCGCAAATGGAGCTGGCGCCCAATCGCACGTACTCACAATCATTGCTTCCTATCGTTGCAGGAGTAACTCTTGTTTTGGCTATGGCAGTGGCTTTCTTCTTTGTAAGTGTTTCAAACATTCAAACTAGTACATTCACATTGACCTTTGACGTTGACCATTTCCCACACAACACTCGACCCTCCATGATCCATCCTCCTATTTCTAATGTTTGATTTGCACAACTTTGTTTGCAGTTCAAGGGCGGGGATGCCAAGGACGACTTGGACGAGCTCTTGAAAAATTTGAATTAAACGATTTGAACTGAGTCTACTCTTACCGTGGTTGTTTTTGCGTATCGACATCAGTAGCGCTCCACAATGTCCAGAAGAATGCGGATTTTTACGTCATATGTCACATTTGGAGGCAGGTTTATGTTAGATTTCGATTCTCAGAGTTTTTACTACAGACGGGATGTTTATGGGATGCATCATGCATGGTCATTTTGAGAATTAAACGGATTTATTCAGATTAGCATTTAATTTGTGAACCTTATAGTTATGTATACTATTACTATGTAATTAATTATCCGATGGATTGTAAGGATTGCATGTACATGAAGTATATCTTTACTCGTTTTTTACCAGAAAGTACTGTTATTAAAATTTGTATTTTAATTGTTGTATCCTTCCAGTTTGACGAGAGTAGAATTTTTAGTCACTCACTCAGATGTGGGGATCCGTGGAGCGGAGCGGGAGTCTATTAATTATTAATTATTGAATGTACGCCACAGTACTCAAATCTGAAAGTTGTGAGCGAAAGGATCAAGTGAAAGTACTTTTAGGAGCTTTTCCTTGTGACTTGTGGTATACATTATACCTATACATACACACACACTTGTACGTTATACCTGTAGGACTCATATTTTTGTAAAGTAGATTCTCAAATGACTTTTAACAGCTTTTAAAGTAGTGATGTAGTCACAGTTTCCTTGTTCGGCAGTATAATTGTGAGTGATTTGATTGTCCAAGTCCACTATAATTATTGACTTGTTGTGACGCAAGTTTGTAGACTAATCCGCGCCACTATGGGTTGTAAATTGTAATCACAACTGACTTGCATGGCTCCGACATTGCATTGCATTGAAATCAATGTTTGTTTTTTTTGTACGGCTGACTGGAGTAGCTGCTCTTTTATAGTTATTGTACTTGCACTTGATTCTGTTGTGTAATTGTGTAGCACAGCTGAGCTCAACGCGGCTCAGCCCTGCGTTTTTGTAAAACATAGTCGTCTTCAGTTCAGAGCTCGTTATCATCAAGGAAAGTGAGTAGACAATGGATTTGATTTCTGTTTCAACGTCTCAACTCACTCGACTCAAAACTTCTTATCTCCGTAGTGTTGCACTCTCAACTCAACTTACTTACTCAACTATACTAGTGTAGAAAAGGTATCAAACGAATCTCGTATCCATGCGACAATTGAGGACAAAATTTGTATTATTAAATAAATGACTGATGTAACGGGAACAGTATTTCTCGTGGATTTCCGCTAACCGCTACTTTGTTTGTTATTCGTGCAGTGTGGTTGTGACCTTGTGACGTTGGGGACATGGGAGTTTCATGTTACAGTTACAAGTGGTCGTTTCGGATTTACGACATCCATTTATTATATGTGTACTAGTGTAGGATGATCCTAATTCTGTCATGTGTTGTCCAAGTTGTGTACTTCATCCTTAAGGAGCCGGCTACAACCACACTCAACGACTCTACATGTACATATACTCCGAAGACACCGACACCCTGTCCCTCTCCTTCTCCTCTGTCACGTGCATAATCAAAGTTGACTTTTTGCATTCCATCTGCAAAATAGGTGAGCAAATGTCGTGGGTCGGGTGTATTTATGAGGGAGTATAAATATAGTGACTTATTAGTGGTTATTGGTTATTATAGTGACAGTGACAGTCAAACACAAACAACTCTCACTCACTCGGAACACAACTCGCAAGGATTAAAACCTACTGATTAGTGTTAGAGCAGCTTGGCATTGTGTTGGTTTCTTTGGTTTTGCTTCTTACTTGGTTTGTTTGGTAGTTGGCTGTTGTCGGTAGGTTGGGCTGACGGCTGAGGCGAAAACAAGACGCCATATAAATCAGCTTCATTAAGCATAGAATTCGCATTATATAATAAATAATAACTGGAGCGTAAGTACAGTTACAGCGCTAGGATAGGCCGTAGGACTAGTGAGTAGTGACTAGGACCGGGCCACTCTATAGAGCGACAAGACAACACTCACTCAGTCAGCCGGACATGGCATGGACAGTGGCAGTGGCAGTGGACAGCGCAAAGAAAAGCAACAAAACAAGGTGTTGTGTTGTACTCTTCCATGCACTCACTCTTGTCTTGTCTTGTCTTGTCTTGTCTTGTCTTGTGTTGTGTTGTGTTGCAAAGGGAGCGACCCAGCCGAGCCAGATGCCGATGCCAGAGAGAGGCCAATTATGGAAGAATATCACAATATGATAAAGGCATTGAAAGGTCTTTCACTGTCACTCTCTGACCTTCCCAACAATCTGATGTCTTGTGGTGCTTGGCGTTATCACCACATCGCCATTCCATTCCATTCCACTGTTCGTCATTTATTTAGATCACTTTCGATGTTTAGAATTGGATCCATGAATGAATGCCATGAATGAGATGAATGCCATGTCAGCCGTGCCGCCATTAGCCATTAGCCATTGTTGTATTCCATTTCCACCGCATCGTCCATTGCCCATTGCCCATTGCCCATTCCTCTTTCCTCTCCTCTCCACTTACTTCTACAAACTTCAATCTACAGTCCTTATTTAAATCATTAACAGTCCTTAGCCTTACCTTAGTCATAGCATAGCAGCCTTGTCGGGGCAACTGGCTACAACAACCCAATGACAACAATACATTATATGTAATACATACTCTGTAAAATGTCGCTAAATAAACTGTGAGTGAACCCTATATGACCCGATGACCCTATCTTACCTATGTACAGCTACGGCTAAATCCTAATGTCATTTCTAGTGTGGATTCGTAATCGTAATCAAGCCATTCGTAATCAAAAATTACGAATGGCTGTTCCGTTCCGTAAGTAAATGATGTTCTCACGTCTCACTCTCACGCACATTGCAAAGAAATGTTAGAAATCATGGTGGACTCACTAACTGTGGACTTGATTCTGGATTCACTGGATGAAACAGGAGAAGGACGGATTTCAAGCTAGAGTTCAAATGGTTGAATATTGTTGAATATTCCCCAAATTGCCTAAATAGCAAGTCCCTTATTAGCTCCCTTTGGTTCTAATGGGTCTTGTCTTGGGAGGGACACTTTGACACTTCCTATCAAACAAGGTCAGGTGTACCAACCAATGCGAATACCAACTTTTCCAAGTACCAAGTGTAGCAATAAAGCAATTCCAATTTCCAATCCCAAATAATTTGTGTGCAGTACGTAATAAATGATAATGTGGCGAATTATAAATTGTGAACATTGACAAATGAAATGAATGCGTCGTCCGTCCGTCGATGTTCGTTTGTTTGTACCTTGGAATGGAAGCCTTGGATTCCAGGGGAAGGTGTGTCACCTCGTCACCTGAGACTCACGCCGACCTGAGAGCAAGAGCCCCGCCGCGCCGCGACGGTGTCCGCCTTTACCTTTACGACCTTTTCCCCTTTGTTGTACTATTCAACTACTAGGTATATACAACAAAAGCATTGCACTTTTTTTGCATACAGTACACGTAGATCCTATATTTATGGTCATGTGATTTGTTGACATCTTAACATCCCTTTGCCTATTCTATGTTTCTTATTTTCTATGTCTGCACAAATTTTGTTAGTTGTTATTGTTACATCATACAGGATGTAGGATGCAAAATGCACAGAATGCAGAATGTTCCACTCTTTAAATGCCAATCCCGAGTCCGCCCATAAATAATACGTGTCCTTTTGATATTGGATATTTTTAGCATAATAAGGTGGATGAGGATTGATGTTTTATAGGCATCATCGGTCGCAGTTGCAAAGGTCTCCAAAGGCATTGGATCCTGTGGATCCCATGGGATCCGTTATTGGGATTGGAATGGGATGGGATGTCAACGAGCTTGCTACTTCTTTCGTTTCGGTTTCAGGATCAACAAAATAAAGACTGACGATGTGACGATACGATTGAGGATTTGGTGGATTAGGTGGATTAGGGCGATCGATCAGTCCGTCTCACATACATCGCATCACAAATGAATCACATCTGACGAATCTCATAATCTCACCCTCGCCTGCGCCTCACCTCACCCTGTGATGTGAATGTGTCGTCTCGTGTCGTGAGTGTATGACGTTTGTTGTTTCTTGCTTGCGGAGTGTGAGCAGGTCCCGCTACTCTTACTTTTATACACTACACAGCTACACACACAGACGCAGGGGATCTAGCTCATGAACATAGAAATGATCTTTGTTTCAATCCTAAGGGAGCAAAGTCATCATACATAGTCCGGTGTCCTCAGTCGTCATCGCTCCGATAAGGTCAGCAATGCAAAAATGCAATCCTCGCCTTCCCGCAACAACAAACGTTATATTTGAGAACAACTTTTCAGCTCGCTATCAACTGCCTCACTAATGCCTCGCTTGTCATTTCCCAATCCTGCTATCACAGCTTTTTGTCTTTGCATTTTTTTGAAATGACCAATTCAAAAAATCCCCCCTCCCTACTCTCTCTCATGGGACAAGAAGGATTGATCATGCGTTTTAAACCGTTTGCCTATTAGTAATAAAGTGAAGTAGTGATTGATTGTGCAACTTTGCATTGTCACTTTGATACAAGATACAACAATGAGGATGATGGTGGACGGTGGACGGTGGACTGGTTGAAAAGGCCTCAAAGTGTAGCGTGGCAGTGAATGAGAAGGAATGTCGCAAGGCAAGGATTCCCAAGTCCCAAGTCACAAGGATGACCTTAAGAGCGCAAAGTTAAAGTACGACTCACTCAGTCAGTGGACATTTTTGCGGCCTCCTGAGGAATCCTTTGGAGATGGGGAAGCGATGAGGAATTGCAAACTCAACAGGAACTCGAATTGATCGAAAAGAATTGGGATTGATAGCCGAATGAATTGCGACACAAAAAACACACATGGCATGTATCTCGTGTTTTTTTCTTGCTGGCCGCGGCGCCGAATTGATTAACCCCTGATGATGCCGTGAAGACAATTGACGATGACGATGACCAACGACAACTGAGGCTTTGGACAACGGCGGCAGCGCGGCCATGCCATGTCACTGTTTACTACACTTGCGTACTGTACAGGTCCATTTTGCATTTTCACTCTCTCGTTTTGTCGTTTTTTATCACCACGTCCAATGAACAGACACATTTTTTATATCTTTCTAGGTATCCATTATGTACCGCATTGGCTGAAACTGAAGGTAAATGGAACCAAGTCAACAACTGTTGTCATTCCTATTATAAAACAACAATCAAAATGCCCCCTTTGACATGTCACAAAGTCACAATTGAGCAAAACGATCAGTCATCATGAAACGTGAGTGTGACTACAAGAGGAAAAAAGCGTTTCCCTCTGCTCAATTACAAATACAGGGTTCTCTTTGAACTTTGAGGAATCGGCGGAAAATGACGATTATATGATTTGAACTAGTATTCACAACTCACTATGACCTGACCTGACGGATGGAATGATGCGGAAAACAAGCGGGCAAATAGCAATGGATACGACGGATTGATTACGAGTTGTTGGCATGAGCGCGCTACGTCCTGGCCTCTGGCCATCGCAATTTAAATGCCACTTGTCGCAACATCAACATCCATAATTATGACAATAATGAGCATGAGCATTTCTGCTAACCTTTCATTCAGACATTCAGAGCACTCAGACATCTTTTTGGATTTTATTTCGGTGGTCAGTAAGTCATCCCCGAAACCCAAAACCAAAGAAGAAGAATCACTAAGAACGTACATCATTAATTATTTAATTAATAATAAAATAATAATGAAAGGCAATTAATTTTAATTGGCAACTCATTCTTAGGTCTCCGGTAGCCCCATTCCATTATTTATGGAAAGACGACGCGACGTTTGGCTTTTAAGCTGTCCAAATAGTTGGCGTATTGTGTTAATTCAAAGCAATAAATCGTGGATGTTGATTGCTGTGAGTGCAAAGCATTATTTAGTGAAGTGAATGTGATTGGTGATGTGATGATGACAACATGACAACATGACAATGCAGAATTCCTTGTGACCCCAAGTTGAACATCTTCTTGGAAAAATGTGTTGTTGGAAGTGGGAAATTGGAGAAGACTTAATCAAAGGACTTGACTCTTAAGTCTTAAAGGACGCAATGCAATGGACTATAGACGGAAAGGGAGAGCAGAGCGTCTCGTCCCGTCCCACCGCACCCCATCCGTTCCCGTTGTCGACGTGATTATGTCATAATGTCATCCTCATCCGCTTTATTCAACAGCAATCAAACGTTTTGTAAGTTGTTGGCATTGAATTCCAATGTTCCAATGTTCCAATCCAACTGACTCTATGGCGACTCATTCTGCCGCCGGATCTGAAGGGATGAATAAATGATACTATGAATTTGATTTGGACAGATCAATCCTTTTACAATTTGTACACTTTGCAGTTGACATGGCAACTGTCAAGTGTCAAGTGTCAACGGAAAAGCTACACTGCCTTAGCTACAATGTTACAATGGAAACAATTGAGTGAGGGAGCGTTGAGTTGAGATTGACATGAGATCCATGGAAATGGGAATCCTCGTTCCTCGTCCGTGAGCACAACGCTTGATTCAAGAATTCCTCATTCGTGAATCATGAATGCTAATGATGACGAGTGCCTAATGTTGATGTTGATTGTTGATAGCTCCTTCGAGTCAAGAGACTACATTTAATGCTCCACACTCCACTCACAGGAAGTCGCAATCTGCTGTGTGATACTAATGACCCTTGAAGCCCTTTTCCTATATCATGTTTTGACGAGTACTTTAAAGACCTTGTCTCATTTTTGTGACCTTGTCTCATTTTTACCATCAGTTTTTACTAATTATTTGCACGGGTAATGTGGAATTTATTGCTACTTGGATCTTGGATGTTTGGAATGTGCAATGCCTATGCTTATTATAACCGACTTGCCTATATACTGTTCCTATAATGCACTTTGCGATTCCCGATTACTGACTTACTATTATTATGATAATGGTTAATTATATTAATTTATTATGAACTTATTGTCATTCCATTCATTTGGACTCCTGAGAGGGGACGACGACATACGACATACTATGTATGTCGTTTTATTCCTATCACCCTTCCTCGCTGTATCATCCACATCAAAAATGTGAATTCTTCGATTCATGGATTGGAAGACGCGGCGGAGCGCCTTGACAACAACGACGACGTCCGTGTCCCAGCCCAGTCCCACACACAGGGAAATGCCAAACGGTGTGGACAGTGGACATGGACATGTAAGACAATCAATCCGGATGAATATTAATGTATTGTTTTGTATAGCGTATTTGTAATGTAAGTTCAAGCATGACATGAAGACATGATATACGGGTATACTCACTCACTCAGTGAGTACTACTCATGTGGTGTGATTCTGAATGTGAAGGGATGAGAGACATGAGAGTGATGTGACTGAGAGTGAGAGTGAGAGTCCAAGCACAGAGAACAATGCATAGCTAGTAATCGTCATCTTAATGCCGATGAGTTTTTGAATTTTGACTGTGACGTGATGTCATGTGAGTGAAAGAATCGAACGAAGCTCTTAGCTCTAGCTCAAAGCTGAAACGAAGGTGCGTAGGTTTTGGATTTTGGATTTTGGAATGGGCGTTCCATTCCATTCCACGAACACGAAACCATGTGGGCATGCAAGATAATATAAGAATGGAATGCACTCAATGGATCCACATCAACGCATCTTACTTAGGGAATCGCCAATAGCAAGTCTCACTCACTTATGTAATCATAATTAGTTAGTAGTTAGTAACTCTTGTAAAAGTGGACTATGGGCTATGCCATGGGACTGACTGGGAATTGGGATTGGGAATGGACGGGAAGGAAGGGCCGTGATATCAACTCATCAAATCATGCTTATTCTCTTATTCTGTATTACGACTTTTACGACTGACGACGGCGTTTGTTGTTGGCCGTTGTCCCACGCGCCACAACAACAAAAACGTTATACAAGACCTTCTGACAAGAAGGAATCATCAGATCACCAGATCATCACCACATTGCATTGGCAATTGACAAGAAGGGAAATATGAAATGGGAGTTGGAGTCGGCTGTCGACTGTCGGCTCCACACTCCACTCCACTCCATCCATTACATTACAATTACAATTACATCATCGCATGAGATGAACCAGCACCTTTTAAGCTCATTTTGGGGCGGTTTGTGGTCTGACAGTCTTACAAACATGTAGTAGCGTAGAGGAAAGAGGAACGTGGATGTGCAGTGCACTATGCCCACTAATCACTAATGCGTAATATGCATACTTATTAGTATGCACTTTCAAGACTTTCAACTGGAGTTGTGTGTGTTGTCAAAAAGGTTACGGTTAGTGTTACGAGTTCCTCTCCATCGTGTGAAAGTGGATCTGTTGTGCTGTGGTTGTGTGTGTGTGATGTGATGTGATGTGAGAATGAAGACGAACATGCCGAGGCTGGGGATGATCGGCTCACTCGTCATGTCCTCATGTCATCTCATGTCACATGATGAATGAATGATGAATGATGATGATCATCGTCACTCGCAAAATCATGCCGCCAACACCTTCTCTTCTACAGAAAGTTTACTCTTTCGAGAGCATGCTCCCAATCTCTTCATATTCCCACACATTCATTATTCTTTTTCTGTCTTTGCGTTTTTGCCTAAAAACATTGATCACATTTGCAAAGGTCATGTCACCCGAAAAGCGAGCCGTGTTCAGTTGTTATCAAGTGAAGGAAGGTTGTAAATGAACCAGCAGCATTTTAGTAATTCGAAAAGAAATGTGCTGATACTCCCTACTGCAGTTTGCTAAATGTGTATGAGCGTGGATGAAATGAACATGAAGAAGGGACGGGGCGACGTGAGACGGTGACAGTGTCTCTCGGCGGCTCAGAATTGACGATGACGTCGTCCTCACCATCAACAACTGTGTGTGTTGTGGTGCACATAGACATGGACATATGGAATGGACATGGGGACTGTGACTGTGAGTTAGCGAGTGAGACTGTGAGATTGTGAGACTGTAAAAGACTGTAAGACTGTAAGACTTGCGACAATGCAAATGCAATGCAAGATGCAAGTGGCGGGATGCCGTGGTGATGGGAATTGTGGCTTTGTGAGGCAGAGGCACAGGACTCGGACACACCAGGCAGGCACAGGCACCCATTCCTTCATCCTTCATCCTTCATCCTTCATCCTTCGATCCTTCCCTTCTCATTCTCACTTTGTGACATATAAAGACTGTGCACAGTCTTATTATGTCAGTCTTTTCCCTTCATGTCCTCTCACAGTCAACATCACATCACATCTCCGGGTCAATCGTCAACTCAGCAACTCAGTCCTCACTCACCACTCACCACTCACATCTCATATTTGCTATTTTCATTCTAATCAATTCAACTATTGAGCCTTCAATATACATAATAATAAGTACATTACACAAGTGATCCGTTCTTTTTTATTGTGCTGTGGACTGTGGAGTGCTGCTGTAGAGCAAGTAGAGCAAAAAGCAACACCAATCAACTGAGATTCTCCGAGTGCTCCTCCATCAGCTTCTTGCACTCTTTCTCCAGTTCTCCAGCAGTTCAGAAATGTGGAAAGGGACCTCGAAGATAGACTTCTTTGTAAGTATACTTACTCATCTCATTCATTCATGTTTCATCATCATCACTCATCAATGTCATCAATCACCTTTTGAGCATTCATAGCGCACTGACTTGATTCCAAATTCTCAAGGGTCAAATCAAAAGTTAGTATAAAATGTAAGTAGTATGCTATCAATTATGAATGATAATATGTGAGTAAGACCAAGTACGTACTTTGATTATGCAGAATTGTTGACATGATCGACATAGTGGACACCGTCCGACCACAGTCCACACTCTCCGTATTTTGTAGAAAGAAAGAAACGTGGTATGTATGTATGATAACGTGAATGCATGTTGTGCGTGGTGGATCCATGGATACGTCCACAATCCCAAATCTTAAAGGGATGAGTTGAGTGCACTTTGGGAGAATTATAATTAAAGTGCTACTTGTTTGCATTGCAAATATTTACATTAGATTTGCTATTATGTTTCGTTGCGACTCTTGCCTTTTGCGCCTTGCCGTGTGCGTGGCTGGTGTTGTTACATTGCATATTGCCGTTGCATTGCATTTCCATTGCTGGCTGACTGCGACTGGCTGGCTCGCTCCGCCAAATTGCCTACTTACCTTCACGATAAAAATGATAATAAATCCTTCCATGCATTTATTTCCACTTTCCACACTCACTCAAGACTCGACCAACGCAAGCATTCTTGGAATTTTGCAATATGAATTTTATAGTAGTGGGATTTGTAGGATGCAATGCCAAGTGCCAATCCAATTATGCACGCTGAAAGACGTAAGGTGAATTAATTGCTCATCATCCATCATTTCCCGACCAGCACCAAACACAATCCACATAATTTCCTATAGGATAATCATTTTGTGCTATGATGATGATATGATTATTATATAATACATGATATAACGTAACATGCTGCATTTCCATGCGAATTTGACAATGTCTCCAAGTCCCAGTCCCAAGGGAAAGGCCCATCCCATGGGTCAAAATGTCAAAAAGCAAAAGGAGCCAGGAGCGTGTCAACGTTTTTGTCTCATAATTTGTAAAGGTTGTGGACGTGGAGCCACACTCACGCACATCACAATTACAACGACAACCCAACTAGCCAACAATGTGCAATAATGTCCGCAAGTGGTCTATGGTCAATTTGCCCATTGCCCATTGCTGATACAATGGCCTGCTCTTTGTGTTTTGTGGTCAACTTGGTCAACTCTTGTTGGCGTGTGTCCATAACGTCCGCATTTTGCACTTTTTAATGGCACGCGTACGCAGAGCTTACGCTTTTTGCTGTACTTCATGTGCATAATCCATTGTTATTGTTGTGGCGCTGGTGCTGGTGCTTTGGCTGGTGGTAGTCATGGTGTGGGAGCATCTTCTTCTCGTTTTGAAGCAGAGTGTCACAGTCACCTCACAGCTCACAGCTCACACCATCTCCATCTCTACTCAATTCATTATCTTTATCAGTGCTCACTCCTCATTAAATTTACTCACAAAAACTAGAAATGTATGACCAACTCTGCTCCTGCTATGCTCCATCCAAAAAACAACAAATAATTAGTTGTCCCAGGAGATTAAGGTTCCCTTATTTATCGTCATCCTCTTCCACCAACCAAAACGCAAACCACCAAACCAAAACCAACAACCGCATGCCATGTAATGCAATCGCGGAGAATTTCATATGATCGTATCATTACTTTACATGTGATTATGATTATGATTATGCATGAGGATCCTATTCATTCACTCATAACCATTTAATCATAATCTATGCAAAATACTATTAGATGTTTATGCAAATTCCGTCCGTCCGTCCGTTTGAAACAAAGCAGAGGAGACTGGACTTACAACTAGACTGTCACTCCACTCCCATTGTGAAATGCAAATTATAATTAGTACATAACTAACGAAAACTAACTGTGAGTGAGCAAACAAAAAGGTGTTGTGTCTGTACAAGTATTTAAGTGCGACGAGAAATTCACGCTTCTTGTGTAATCTCTTAGGTGACAATATGACAAGACAGAAAATAAGAAGATTTGACAAAAAAAGTATCAAAAAGAGAGGACGCATTGGACAAAGCTTGGACAGTTGACAGTTGACAGTTGCTAGTTGCTAGCTACTAAAAATGCAAATCCCAATTTAAATGCCAGCAGCTCTGGGCTTTGGCTTTGTGTAATGTAATGGAATGTGATTATGATTAGTGACATGTGATAGTGATTTAGAGATAGACCATGCATACGCACTAATGAGCGCCTTCTGTTCCTCATCTTTTTTTGTCACTTTCTCTCTTTTGCGGAAGGATAAAGGAATTAGGAATGAAATCTAGAAAAGGTACATGGAATGGATGGACACATGGAATGGGCATGAGACATGATTCAACATTCAACCATTCAACGATGAATCGAAAAATCGAAATCATGGCTGGCTCATGCTCAGCTCTCCTCCAGTTTGCAGCTCTCAGCTCTCAGCTCTCATTTTGTGTCCATAACATAATGTTGTGTTGTCGAACGTGGGAATCATCCCTTCCTATTCCTACTAATATATCTTACTTTCTCATTCCATTGACGAATTGACCATTTGTGTACCTGTTACATGTTAGCAAATGTGATGTGTTGTCGAACGTGGGAATCATCCCTTCCTATTCCTACTAATATATCTTACTTTCTCATTCCATTGACGAATTGACCATTTGTGTACCTGTTACATGTGTTATTGACGATGGACATCATCAAGACTTGGCCTCATCATATTTATCATTGGGATCCGAACTGGTTTCATTTCCATACCTATGTAGATGCACTATAGTCTATAGTGTGTGCTATTATTATATATTTATGATATTTGGCTATTGGCTTCGTATATAATTGCGAATCTTTCATTGTATCCCACAATCACAACACAACCAAGCGCCACCTCGTCAGCACGAGCATTATGGATTATGGACTGTGAAATGAATTCTATGGCTTGTTAGCGGAGTTTCAACAATTTTTTGTTGTTGGTGTACGCAGACTGTAATTTAGAATGAGGAAACCGAAAACGGAAGTGAAATGGATTGACAACGTGGTTCAATCACAAATGACAATCAACGGAAAGTACTTGTTACTATTTGTTAGGACTTATTGGACAAATTTGTATGAATTGTTTTGATGATTCGGCATTAGGCCGGTTGAGTAATGGAGATTGACAATTGACACCTGTGGAGATCATTAATGTTTTCCATGTTTCAGCGCAATGACTTGACAAGAATGAAAAAATTGGGCAAGTGATCAGCTCGAGACGAGATTCGAGAGCTGACTAACAAGGAAAAATACTTTTATGATAGTCGAGGACAGCGAAATGACT
>JABASF010001382.1:0-22854 GCA_019776145.1 Harlomillsia oculata | reverse complement strand
TGTAAGATTAAACGTCATATATTTAAAATAAGGTTGCGCTTTCTCCATAGCACGTAATTATCGTTTTGGGGATGGAAGATGAAATGTTGATTAATTTTAAAAGAAAAATACTCACAAGTGCAGCATAAAGCGTTGCGTTGGTGTTGTTTCCCAGCTATAAGGTACAAATTACAATCTGGTGTGTTAATGTAAAACGTTACTTCCAAGTTCCAAGTTCCAAGAATGAAACCACATGAAAGATTGTTTTGGAAACAAAAAATTACCTCTGGTGAGCTTGAGTGAAGAGAACTTTGCAGAGCGGACATTGACTGGAAAGCGGTAAAAAGGAGAAGAAATCCGATTGAAATTGCAATTACATTTTTTAGCATTCTTCTCGTTTCTCCAGGTTTGTATTCCATTACAGCAACTTTTGCTGTTATTGGTCCTTGATTTCTTGGTGCTTCCATTTCTTCAAGCGAAGGCACAAAAGATGGGTTGACGCGACCGTCTTTCTCGTCTTGCCCCATTTTTTCGTTCAGTTGTATGTTTTACTTTTTCCTAGTTCTAAATAAAATAAAAGACCAAAGACAATATTGTAATGAGATTAATATTCTTATCTCCATTAACTGATGTAGTAAAATGTAAGCAATCTTTGTGATTAAACAAAGTTAATATAGATCAATAATGCAGTAGTTACTTTAGTATAATCCTCGATGATCTACAGACCACACAGAGGAAGTCATAAACCTGCACTCGCAAAAAAACGATCCAGACTTGTCGTATGACTGGCACATAAATGGCGATTGGCGTTTTCTCACTGGATGTGATTATCTTTTGTGTAAAAAAAGATCTGGCACACAACTCATTGACGTTTATTGCCACTGGAAGGTTGTCTTCCTGGAAATGGAGATATGGAAGTAAAATAAAAATAATGATGCAGATTGCAAAATGATAACACATATAGTTTTTGAAAGATCAAGCTTCTTTGCAATGAACTGACAAAAGCATTTTTTTAATCATTTTATTTATCATTTTTGACAAATTATCGGATTCCATACAACGCCTATTTCCAAGAAATTTAAATGGTGTTAAACAAGTAGAAACAATACTGCTGTTGTGCTGTTGTTTGTTAGCTTATGTAACGAGAATGACTATGACTGACACCTGATACGGGAGGGAATTTCCAGGATAAAGTCACAGATTTATGATTTATGATGCTGGAAACTGGAGAAAGTGTATATTATAGTGATCTAGACATCTATGTAGAGCCTATTACGTCACCGGATGAAAAATCAAGATTGGAATCAAGATGCCGTCAAATAGATATATGCATAAATATGATTAGTACGCACAATTAATGCCTATCATGTCGTCATGTAGAATGTCAAAATTATTGAAAAATCTGTGATTGTTTTGTATTTATAATGACATGCTTTCAAAGTCATCATTGTGACATGTGATACACAAAATAAAAGTGAAGTTAACAAAAAATGACAATGACCCTTTCATACATTATGAAGTTGTTCAATCAGTATCATTATCATAAAATTAACCTGATTTTGACACTCAAGTTTGCAAAAATTATAAACTTGGCGTACAGTGGTTCATGATTTGATTGTCCACTTACGAATGTATCCTTCTTTTTCATGTAAATGGAAGCATTGTATGTATAAAGAACAATGAGGTACGTAATCCATAAATATGAATTCGATGCATTATCATACTCATTATTTATGATATCAGACTTATCAGATGATTTCAGTTGTGTTCGTGACGTTGTCGGCTTCGTCAAGTTGAATGTCGAAGGTGACTGAATCATGAACCACCCAAAAATAACAGAAACTGAACTTTTAATAAGAAGAAAAATCAGTTTCCAATCTCATCTCAGTCGTCAGTTGATGTAAAGCAATCAATGGAAGAAGAAAGGAATTAATATGCTAAAAAGGTCATGATTCTCGAATGAAGTCCAATCCAATTAAAGAATTGCACATTACAGAAAACTAATGATGAAGAATTGTTGGCTTGTTGGTAGCTGTTTCCTATAAATATTGATTACAGTTATCGTACAATAGGAGAATCTTAGGGTAATAGCACAGATATAATGTTTGTAAGGTAAATCTTGCTAACTTCATAAATAATTTAATTCGAAGAATCAATTTCAGTGAATTCGCAGATAAATGATAAGAAATAGGTCAATTTATCCTTCTGAGTGCGATTAGGGTTTATTAATTTCAAAGAATGTAACCTTTGAATGAATGGCTAAAACAAAAAATGATTAAATGCAGCAAAAATGGCATGAAAAGGTAAAAAAGGATTAGCCTGACATACTAATCTCTGAGATATGCATAATACCGAGAACTCATTGTATTCCAGAGTTTGCAAGTAGTATTTAATACGGTAAATAAAGAGTGATTGATGAATGGTTATTTGCATTTTGTCTCTTGGAGTTGGAGTCCGAATGTCAACAAAAGGGCACCGTGCGCAAACGATTGAACGAATGCGAATGGAGCAGGTGTTGACATTTCTCCTTGACAAATAATATCATTCGGCATAAAAACAGAATGCAGAGTAGCACAACACGACGCAGCCTTTCATTCTAAATGCTTTGTCCTTCTCTGGAGTCAGTATGTCTCGCATTAATTACGACAATTAAAGAACATTAAAGGAAATCGACGCGATCAACGAACCAGGTAGGTATGAAATAACAAGGTCAAACAACTGCGAGAACGGAACTTGCTAAATGAAGGCGAAGGTATTGACATATCCTACACATAATCCAAATTCCACCATGTATTTCCACCAGGAATTCAAGCTTTATTCCTCAAAAGTCACAGTTCAAGAATGATATAATACCTCTGAATAATATTAGCAGCAAAATATAATACAAATACTGTCAGCTCACAACTGCATAGTCTAATGATTACAACTACAGCATGTATATTTTCTAAAGCAAATTCCTTTGAAATAAGAGTACTCTAAATTTGAAATAACTTTTAAAAGCTATTGTTAAAAAATTAACAACCATTGTAGCAGTTCCATAGAATGTATTTACATAGGATTTCCGCTTTCATTCAACAGATGCTCAGATGAAGAGAGCAATTTTGGTCCATCACCGATAGTGGTTCCAATTACGTATCGCAATGTATTACGCTCCCATGGTTCATGTTTTTTTACCGAAGGAAGAACCTATAGATTAAAATCGTTTCCATTAGGATCTGAAAGATGTTAAAATATAACGTTCAATTATAAACAAATTACCAAATGCACGTCATCACGTGTGGTCGGTTTAAAGCCTCGATAGTATTCAGAAAAGCATGTTGAAAATGGAAAGACGTAATTTATTGCTGAAAGAACCAATGGTATGTTCTCTTCCAGGAGATAGATGCATGCATTTGGCCCTGCATCAAATGTGTACGCTGCCTGCGAATTTATGAGTCAAGCACCCTTAATAAATTTCCACAACCACTTGAAGATTGAAAAGGAAATAACGTGAAGCAATTTGTAACTTACGATCGCTCTTCCGGCATCAGAATTGATTGTATGAATGAGATTAACAATTGCATGAGAAATATCATTCATGTAAACGCATGGAGGATAGGTGTCCAGACAAACAGCATGAAACTGATTGCTTTCTGACATTGTGATACGAGCAAAGGTCTCATAATCATTCTTCGCAATAGCCTAAAAAACGTAGAAATGTCAAATGAAATTTTAGCTTATTTTTTAACGAAAAACGTTAATAAGAACACAAGGACATACTTCACTAATCCGCTTTAGTTGTACTGATACAAGATTTTGCACACGGTGTTGCAACAAAGCGCTAGTTTGAACGCTAGCCTGCATTCCACTTGTGCTACTAGTCTTCTTTTTGGAGTCGCTAACCTAAAATAGCATAAGTTGCGTAATGTAATGATAAATGATATGCTACTAATACTCTCTTCAGGAACATTTGCAATAAAAATTTCATCGTACCACCAAAATTAGCACACGCATTTCTGGCCAAGTGTTTGCAGGAGCGATTTGTTCTGCAATAGAATCAGAACCGTCATCCAGAACACCCGATTTCCACTGAACCCATCCACCATAAAGGCTTCGACAAGCAGACCCAGATCCAACTCTAGCAACTGCTGTAATGTCACCCGATACTCCATAAAGTTGTGCCAGAGTGTACACTACAAACAGTGTAATGCAAAATAGCAACGTTATAATCAACAATTCTTAAATGACGTTTTTATACCAATACAAAACTGTTACAATCTATAACTACTATCTACTGACTAAAAAAGTACAAATCCATAAAAAAATTACCAAGAGCAGCATATCCAGCAGCAGACGATGCAAGGCCAGCAGCGGTCGGAAAATTATTGACCGAGCAAATTCGAACGCCCCAACGTAACTGTTCATCACTCCACTTTCCAGTTAATCCTGCTCTCCGCTTTACTATACAAATGTTTAAAAATACCGTTAGTACAATTACACCACCAATAAAAAATTTCGAATAGAATCATATTTCGTACTTTCATCAAGGACATTCTTGAGACGAGGATTTGAAAAAGACTCTTGTTTTCCATTCAGCCATATCATATCCTGCTTAAATGACGGATGGCATGCAACCGTAGTTTTAGCACACATCTAAAAAAATGTATAAATTTTCAATTAAAATTAATTGATAAAGAACCCTCTCGAATAATGACAGTTCCATATTTTTAATGTAAGCTTAATAGAATCTAAGTATAGTACATCGTCAGTGCTCAGCGTTCCACTGAGGGAGTCATTCAAAGGAAGAATCAATTGTTCATTCCGCTTCCCCCCTACCAAAAAAAAACCAAAAGTACACTTTTACAAAACGTTTCGTACAAACAACAATACAAATCAATACAAATTATGGTAAATTGCAACTTACAGTATTTCACAACCGCAATGTTAACAGGTGCGACACCCGTGACCATTTTCACTGGCTCATCCATCACACTACCGATGTTTTACTAACGTTGAATACGTTCGAACTCTCCAAACACCTCCTTGGGAATGAATAGATCCAGGGTTCTGTAGAGCAATAGAATCGAATGAAATCCACATTAAAAAGAAACCAATTATTTTTTAAGTGATCATAAAAGTTGAACGTCAAGTGGAAAATACCTTGAATATTTACGTCATCCGGAAAACACTGCGGAACACTATCATCACTGTTGCCCAATCCTTCCACCTTGACTTGACAGAACGAGTTCAAGATCTTTGTCTTGTTGAGCAATGATGACATGATCAGATCACACAGTCGATCCAGTGAAATTGTGCAATATTTCACAAACAAAACGATGAAGACGATGATCCTCATTGTGTACTTGGTCTAGTCCGTCTAGTGTTTTGCTAGCTGCTGTAATACCGTTCAATGTAAAACAGATGATGGTGCGAGAATCCTTGCCTTGTCAACAAAAAAGGAACGTAAAAAAACCGTAAATACTAAACACTAAAGCAAAGCAAAGTAAAAAAAAGTAAAGGAATGGACTAGACAGACGTTCCACTGACTTAGGATGAAAAACACAAGGTATGGGCCTCATTACGATCGTGCTTAAAATAATGATAGGAAACGGGGCACTGGGCATTGGTTTCTTTTATATGGACCTGCCTTTAGAATTTTCTAGCCCATTGGGACAGGAGCGCGGCAGGACGGAGAAGAAAGGCGCTCGCTCAGGCCGGGCATGCTAATAATAGGAAGGAAACGGCCAAATCCAATGCATTCCCTCCTCCACCTTTGACGGTGGATGGTCGTTCTTTTTTGTTGCTCCTTCTGGATTTTTTTATTTTGAAAATTTTCTCAGATTTTGTCATTAGATTTGTGTCAAAGATTGATTTTCAAGTTGACTGAACGACGTTGCGAAAAAGTTTCACTAGATTGACAACTGTCGGTTACGTTTTGGGTATAGACTTGATTTTTTGGAAGGCGGTAAGAAAATCTGGACATTCCACAAACCAACATGTCAGAGCAACCACAACCGAGCCCTAGTCTTGGTAAGTGACAATGATTGTAGATGAGAGATGGGAGACCGGTTGTCTGTTTAGATGATAAATCAATTCTGTGATTGTAAGATTAATGACGAGATTTTAATTTATATTTTTTGTGATTTTTTTTAGAGGACATTGCTCATACCAACTATGATTTCGATGCTCCACAGTTTGTGGACTTCAATGATCTTCGAGATTTTGGAGAGAATGACGATGATAGTGAGAACTACTTTCGTAAGTAATTTTTATAATTTGAAATAAATTTTTTACAATTTGAAATAAATTTTTTACAATTTGAAATCTTTTTTAAAATTTTGAAGTACATTTTATAAAACTTAAATTTTTTAATACAAGGCAGAGGTTTGAGGTTGGTAATTAAAAATAATAATGTATGTTATTTGTATGTAATTTTTATAGGAAGTTTCGGGGAGAATAAGAGCGATTCTTCTGGAAACGATGTGGATGTGGACAGCTTGTCACCGACTGTACAACATTTGCCTTTGAGTGGGAAGATACAGGATAATAGCGATTCGGTGAATTTGGCAGATTCCAAATCTCAGCTGATGTTCCACATGGATGATATTGAGACTGAACAGGGTGAGGATGAAGAAGACAAGGAGAATATTATGGGACCAATTATAAAGGAGAATATTATGGGACCAGTTCTTAATGAGTCATCCAAAGCAGAAAATTCTGCAGGTAGTCAGAAACATAAACGACAATCACTCAAGATGGAAATTGGAACCTCGAACGTGGATTACAACTACGACACTGACGGAAAAGAGCAGGTGTTGTTTCTCCGTAACGCTGTTTCGCTCGACGATTTGCGGTCACCAAACAGTGTCAAGGATATGTATGCAGCTAATGCCGACTGTCAACTTCAACATAAGCGCACTGATAATATTGATATTACTGAACCAGCAGCGAACTTGCAGCGTAAATCCAGTCTCTACGTTGCGAACACTGTGGGAGTCGAGATTGAGTGGAAAGAAAATGTACATGAGAATTACGAAGAAGACGCAAACATTGAAGGAAAGGATCCACCGACGGGTACTTGGATTACAATTGTTACATTCATAATGAAATACTCTTTGTTATGCTTACATAAAAATAACGATTGCATATTTGATTATAATTTAACAAAAGCACTTTTGTTACTTTAATAGCTATTGTTGAGAAGGAGATCGTCAAGGCAAGCCCTTCCGGTGCAAGCGATGAGATTTTGGAACCGAAAACACGACCAACGGCTGTCTATGGCTTTATTGCTAGAGCTGGCATTACTATTCCAAAGACACCGGATGCAGGGTTGTAAGCTATAATAAGAAAGTATAAATACGTAATTTTGAATTTTATTAATAAATGCATTTTGATCTGGGATATTGAATTCATAGGCGCAATAGATCAAAGTCAACTAGAAAGCAAGACACGAGCAAGCAAGTCTCATCTACTTCTAGTTATGATCCGACCAAGAAGATTGCTGCTTCTGGCAAACGTCCTCCATCTTCTTGCTCTCAGTATGCGTATGTTCCATTGGCTCAACAAGTTAGCTCCTTTGAACGATCCACTCCAGAACGATTTCACAGTTTCAATCGCAACAGTAAGGATTTCATATTCGTTACAATTTGATGTTTCAAATATTAACGCGTCACCTTATTTGCAGGAGCCAGTTCTGCCAAGTCTTCTAAGCGAGCTGAATCTCCTTCGCCTACTCGTTGTGGACCTTCTCACTTGACGGCATTGCAACGTTCAAGAAATTCTATCAGGGGACAGCGAGGAATTGAAAACGGAAAGTCAGTATTTTTTCACAGATCCAAGCGTTTGTAAATGATATCAATCAAATTAATGAGCATGACGGTTCATATTTAAAATTCTTTAATTTCAGGGAGGATGTCAAGCCCATTTCTAAAATTCCAGGGGCTGTTGTACCGTCTCGGATTCACATCAAAAAGTTTGCTGACTTGAAACCCGGAACAATTAAGCCGTTCAAGGCTACAAGCATTCCTCATCTTACTGTAAGTACATTTATTGTGCATCGTTACTTTTAAAAATACAATATGTGTAGATTTCAGTTGGGGTTTACCTTATACGGCTATGACTTCTAAGGCCATGTGGATAATCTATGTAATGATTCTCATGATTCATGATTAAATCAATTCTGAAAACTGAAACAGAAAACTGAACAATCCGAGTTTCAGTTTCGGGCTAGGCCTGTTCCAGAAAAACTATTCTCTGGTGGTCCAATTGGTGTCAAGGAAAAGCCGGTTATCAAGACTACTATACCGCACGCTCCTCACTTTCTTTCCGACGATCGCATTCAAGAACGGCGACAGAAGGATATTGCTGCCTTGGCCCATGGAAATACTTCTGTACATGAAGTCAAACAGGTTGGTTATTCTGATTTCGTACACAAAACGTACTTTGTGTTTGCTAGTGCTTCATATTCATTTCTATTATACATTGTCATACGATAGGATAAAATTCTACAACGTCGCTCATTATCAGTCACTCGTAGCGAGTCCAAGGAAGCTACCAAAGTGCAGCCATTTAGTTTTGATGGACGGGATCAAATGATTAAAGAACGGAAAGAAGAAACTATTCGAAAGGTGTGTCTCGCTTTTTATATTTGGTATAAAAATGATTGCACACACTGAACTTGTGTCAAAAATATGTAATTTGTATGTATTAAAGGCTGTGAGCGAAATCACTGATCGAAAGAAGACAGAATTTCATGGAAATCCAATGCCTTCATATGACTCACACTTGCCAAAGCGTCCAATTTTGCCTCCGACTAATGTACAGCCGTTCCGTTTCAAATCCCAGGAACGAGGAGAACATTACAAAGCTCAGCTTGAGAATAAGGTAAATTTATGTTGTGACTATATAAAATATAACTAGATATTAATAACGTTAATTAATTTGTTCTGTCGTTCTATGATGTGATTTTTTCGCTAAAACCTTTTGTACACAATGGCTAAAAATTCTATTAATGAATTAATATTAGTTAAAGGAAGAAGAAGAAGAGGCAGCAAAGTTGCGACAGTTTACCTCTCAAAAAGCTTCAGTTCTTGTGAAACCACCATTTGAGCCAGCAAAATCTGGTGTACCACCGGTCACTCTTAAGCCATTTCATATGTTTTCCAACGAACGAGCTGTGGAACGTAGCAAGTTCGACGAATCAATTCGAAAGATGGAAAAGACGAAGGAAGAGCGTCTCAAGGACGTAAGTATTCCCAGAAAATAATAATGTAAGAATACAATTAATCACCGGACTTAGACAACTTAAACTGAATTTTTTGCAAAGATCGAGAAAAGAACTGAAGAGGCTATGATGCGGACTGTCCGAGAACATCGTAAGGATTTGGTGCACAAGGCTCAGCCGGTGCCAAATATGAGTCGACGTTTTACAGTAACCAGATCTGAGAGACCACTTACTGATCCACTTAGTCCGGCATTCAAACCATTGCCTTCCGAACGTCGTCGTGAATCATCATCATCACAACAACCAGTTAAAG
Source organism: Harlomillsia oculata (assembly GCA_019776145.1). Classification (NCBI taxonomy): domain Eukaryota; kingdom Metazoa; phylum Arthropoda; class Collembola; order Entomobryomorpha; family Oncopoduridae; genus Harlomillsia; species Harlomillsia oculata. The sequence goes on along the minus strand of JABASF010001382.1, from coordinate 13,360 downwards.
ATTGCCATGATTAAATTCGTGGAATTTGACAATTATACTAAATAATAATTACTGACTACGATTTAGCTCTGCTACTGCAGCGTAGTTTATTATAACCTGAATTTTTCACTATTCATATCCCAGCCATGTATTGCGACTTTTGCGAGATCGTTCAATGTTTGTACTTTTATACCTAATATTGAATAAGAATTTGTAAGAATACTAATTATTTAAAAATTGTAATTGGATGAGAATGTTCTACATTAATGTGATTGTTATTGGCCCTAATTAAAAATTGTGAGCGTATGTGTATATTGTACTATTAAGTGACTGCAATTTTAAAATTCTTTGTACTCAATTGCTTATATTAACATTGTAACTGTAATTCAATATGACTGAATTAAAATAAAAGGTGCCACACTCCATTTCGTTTTTGTTTAGTTCATTGCGTTTATTTTTCGACTAAATTGAACGTACAGTTTTTACATTTATCAACATTCCATCCTAGTTTTAAATCCATCAATCAGGTTTTGTAACAATTCCGTACTTATTCGCACAGACTACTATGACTTTTGGGTTAATTCCAATTGAAGAAGTTACTATTCGTCGGTGCAGTAAGTGTGCTTGATGTGCTTCCACAGCTTCTGTTTAAACAAAAACAACACAGTTCATTAATACCTTTTATAAAACTCATATGAGAAAAACGTAATCCACCACAACAAATTACTGGCAAGTGGCAACATTGTTTTACGCATTTTTTTTGCATTTGATAATAAACTTACGCCTTGATTGTTATTCTCCCAAATGAAATTGGTAAGGAGATCGAGGGATCTCTCGAACACAAAGGCACCGCCAATGATTGCGACCGTGAAAGTAGAGGTTCGTCGAAAAACGACGCGGTACATCGTGTCTGCGAAACCCATGATGTCCTAATTCAAAGAAAAACAAAATAATTGATTTATTATTTTTAAATACATTTGAAAAATCAATTCAACTGCTAATTCCTAATATCCCAATACTTGAAATTGAATGTCCGACAGGATTCATTTACAACTTTAAACAATACAACTATGGACTCATGCTTGATCTAGTCTCATAAGTCCTCATAAGTCATAAATTCAAACGTAAATTTTAATTAAAAATCATTCGAAAATACGAATTTCAATTGTATGATTCCAATCTTAATTTAATTAAACTTAACTAGACGGAACAAAAATATAACACGTTACACTACAGAAACACATGCTAAGACAATGCTAACATAAAGAAAACGATTTTCACATTTAAAAATTCGACTATGACTTAACTAAGTACATTAAAAAATCTACAAGCCTCAATTGCACATGAAATGTTAATTTTTAACTCACCAGAAACCTTCAAACCACACCAACAATTAAAATTTCGAACAAGAATCGAAGAAAAACTGAATGTGATGCGCCTCCTCCACTAGTCAGTTTGCGAATAAAAGAGCTCCTCTCCTCTGCGAATTGGCCCCTGCCTTGGTACACGAATGTGTACCTACGCACAATGGTTTTTATTATGGGATCCAATTTTTTTGACTGTAACAAACACGTAATCAAAATAAAATTCTGTACATGTATTAGTCAATATTTAAATTTACATAAGACAAAATTACGTCATAATGCTCAAATTGAAAAATTTTAAGAAGTTTGACGGTCTCCTAAAAAAAATTGTGCACGGAGATGGAGAAACCGCGAGCCGTCAATTGTTGTTCAACGGCAAAGTGTCATACCGCACCCACCGCGTAAACAAGAACAAAGTAATTGTGATTAAGGTTTTTTCAATGTTAAATATATCCTTGTTGTCTTCATTTTTGAATATTGTTGACATTTATTTGGTATAATCTTGATAATTTTTACAGGTGCCAAACAAAGGCTCAACATTTGTATTTCGTCAGTCTTACATTGAGCAGGAACTGAAATAATGACAAGCCAAACTGAAGTAAAGGTACGTGAAATTTAACACGCCATAGCAGTTTGTTTCATGAATGTCAGGACACTAAATTAAAAATTATATTGAATTAAACGTCAAACTTTAATGTATCATTTTTGCTGAATGTTTTAATTGTTTCAGGATGGATATGTTGGGTTTGCCAATCTTCCCAACCAGGTCCATCGTAAATCTGTCAAAAAAGGTTTCGAATTTACTCTTATGGTAGTTGGTAAGTAACATATCACTTTGGAATACTACTTGCAAAATGTAGTTAAGACATGAAAGATGGTGTTATGTTATGCAATTGATTTTATTGTAATAGGTGAATCTGGATTGGGGAAATCTACACTTATCAATTCGCTGTTCATGTCCGAGCTCTACCCTGCACGAAAACCCGATGTCAATGAAAAGTCCATTAAGCCTGGTATTGATAAGGATTCTGATTGTGATAGAGATACTTCTGGTAGTTTTTGTTTGCATGAGCATGAAATACTTAAATTCTAAAGTAGGAAGAATTGGTAATATACTTTGGAACACTGTGCGCAGATCTTTACAAAAAGACGGTGAAGATAAATTCAAGAACTGTTGAAATTGAAGAGCGAGGAGTTAAACTGCGACTAACTGTTGTTGACACTCCTGGGTTTGGGGATGCAATTGATAACCGGGACAGGTATTCATAAAATAAGATAAATGTATTACCTATAGATCAAATCAAACTATAACAATTTGTTAACAATGACTTTATTTTAATCTACATAGTTTCACTTCAATTATCAAGCATATTGATGATCAGTTTGAGAAATACTTTCATGGTGAGAGGGGTCTCAACAGGAAAAACATTGCTGATAATCGGGTCCATTGTTGCTTCTACTTTATCTCTCCATTTGGACATGGGTAATTGTGATTCCATCATACAATCAATATACATAGAGTATTTATTTTAATAATTCAATTTATGAATTCATTTTCCATAGATTGAAGCCATTTGACTTGGAGTTTCTGAAACAACTTCACCACAAAGTTAACATCGTTCCAGTGATTGCTAAAGCTGATGTGCTGACGAAGAAGGAAGTTCAGATGCTGAAACAGAAGGTAAGTTGGTTCTGAAATTTGGTTTGATAACACGGCAGGATTGATGAATTAATATTCGTTATAAACTTGTTCAGATTAACCAAGAGATCAAAAGTCACAATATCAAAATATACACTCTTCCAGACGTTGATGAAGATGAAGATCAAGATTATAAGGATGAAGTAAGAATTCACTTAGTTACGATGTTTAATTTTTGTAGTATTCATTCATTGACTAATTGAATGACTGGTTATAGGTTCAACAGCTCAAGAATGCAGTTCCTTTTGCTGTAAGTGGATCGACCACGTTCCTTGAAGCAGGAGGGAAGAAAGTTCGTGGTAGAGTCTATCCATGGGGTGTTGTTGAGATTGAAAATCCGGACCACAGTGACTTTGTTAAGTTGAGAACAATGCTCATCAGTCACATGCAAGATTTGCAAGAAGTTACACAAGAGGTCCATTACGAAAACTATCGTTTGATGAAGCTAGCCGCTGAAGCACGTAAAGGCGTTCAAGCCGAATTAGATGCAGGCGCTGCGAACAAAGACGATATGAAGCGAATGTTGCAGGAAAAAGAAGCCGAGCTTCGTAAAATGCAAGAGCTTATGGCTAAAATGGAAGCTGAAATAATCAAAGCTTAAATACACACAGGACATGTTTTGGATGTTTTAATGTCCTTTTTCATGTTACATTTTTGTGGATTAATTATTCCTTCTTTACAACTAACTAATGTTCTAACTAGTTAATTAGGCATGAATCGATGTAATTGTAATTTGCTTATTGTGAACTGTAAGATTTCAAATTTACTGCTCTACGCAATGGTGAAATTTTTTCACCTCAGCATGGATGTCGGTCCAATTTTGTACAGTTGAATAACATATAATATACAGTTAATAGGGTATTGATTTATGCATGAGTTCCTGTTATTGCAATTTTTTCAATTTAAAATTTGTATAAGTAAGAAGTATTTGTATTTGCATATTAAATGCATTTTAATTAAATCGGACTCTCTCGAGTCGACTCGGAAAGAGGGTCGAGTCAGCCTATCTGACTTTAAATTTAACTTGTACGAAAGAGTTTCATTCAAAATAATAATATTATATATTATATTTCATTTTGTATTACCTAGTTAGTTTCTCCAACCTACTATTTTCTGTATACTTTGTATTTGCATGCATGCCTTTTGTAAAATTGCCTTTTGGAGATCTGTCCGACCTTGTCCAATAATGTTTCTCAAACAACTGGCCAACTCGTGTATGTTTGTAATGAGTTCGTCGCTTAAAAAATTAATAAATGTTTAAGAGAATCTAATGTAGTCAAATGAATACCGACACCATTGCCAGATTACGTACTACAATATATTTGTCAGCGTTGTAATAATTTTTGAAAACCAAGAAAGAATAAATATTTAAATCATGAGTTATACATTTATTTCAATATGTAGCGTAGCGTGACAACTTATGTAATAATAACTTAAAGCCATAATTATAGTTTTTAACGATCACAGTGAGTTTAAATATTATACATTATACTGCTGTTGTGCTTTTAAAATGCAACATTGATGCTCGTCGTGAATACATAATATAATACTTCGAGTGTCGACTCTCGTTATAAAAGTATGCTCCGAAAGACAGAAATTCAGCTTTTATAGTAGTGCTCTGCATATTACAGCTAACGGAGTCTATAACAGCACTCACGTGTAATTAAGTAATTACATCAGACATCATCAGCGATGTCTGATGTAGTGGTTTTTAATTGTATTATGTTATTGTCCATTACACGAAAGTCAATTGGCTAAAAAGGCTACGGCACCGCAAGAGTTTACAGTTTTCTGGAATATTCTTCGTTGAATAATAAATTACAGACTTTTGGGTAAAATTTGCTGTATGCAGCAAAATTGATGTTATAGCGTAGTGAAACCTGCGAATTTCGGTAAAAATGCTCATGCAAATTTCGGAAATAATCTAACGAAATACATCACGAGAGGAACTGATTGACTGGGGTCCGTAAACTGCAGTTTAAGCGGGAATATTATTATAACGAGAGCTATTTTAACGAAAGTCGACGTAGAAATCAGAAGATGACGAATGTAGTCGACTAAGTTTTTAATACTTTGATGAAGAACGAAAACCAGTTTTACAGGCATACCATAAACATTGAGCTAAAATGTTGTTCGTCTGTATCCAACTACTATTTTTCCACTCAGGTGATTAAGTCGTGCAGTCAAAAAGGCTTTCCAAATCTTCCATCGAGCCCCCTGTCCAACTTTTCCCCGAAAACTTTTATGACAGGGCGACAGGGAAGATTTGGAAAGCCATAGTTTTACCGATTAAGCAATAGCTTTTTAAGTTCGTATTCGTATCCACGCAGTATTCCTTTCCTCGGGAAAAGAAAGTGCCCAGAAACTTATACAAAAATCTGTCACTAAACCGGTAAATAGGAATGTTCTTGTCGGCTTGTTAGTGGCGGTTTCGTAAACGGGCTGAGCCAGTCAATAGAAAATCGTCCAAAGACGGCTTGAAGACTTTTCCACTTTGACTTCTTGGCCCATCTAGCTTCTTCCTTCTTTAATTGCTCAATCCCCTGTGGAGCAAATCAGAAATAACTTTAAATTTGTTGTAAATATTATACACTCAAGGAGAGAATTTGAGGTAAACGTAAGATCATTAACTTACGGTCTCGTCATTCCAAATGGCCTGCAATTGTGTCCCTAGCATCACTGCAGTGAATATTGTAAACAATAGAGCTTCAAATAATAAAAATATAAGAAACACTATAGTGGCAGGAGGAGTGAAGGCAGAACATTCTTTCCAGTCATGCTGAATGCAAATGATGAAGTGATTGATTCCCAAAAACAGAGAGTGGATAGAGATCATAGCAATATAAAACTGTAAAAAAGAATAATAGACAAATTAATATCACTGAAATTTTTACATCCTTATTGACGTTTTAAATCTGTCATACCGTAAAAAGTACAAAAAACTTTTGATTATTTTCTCCAACACAGTTGTTAACCCAAGGACTGCATTTACATATTAAAACAAGAAGTTAGTCGCATAACCATCTCATACAGGCACAACTGAACAAAAACTTGGACAATCGAAGTTACTCACCAGTGATGATCCATTTTACGAATACATCTCTGACAAACAGAACAATGATGTGCCCGTTCAGGTTTAATGCTGCAGCATTTCTGACATTTATAAAGCACTTGACCTTGTCTGAATCCCATTTGCTGAATCAACTCTTTAGTCGCATTTCCTCGAGGGACAGCTCCCTGTGTAAAAAAAGAAAAATAACAAAAACTGCAAGTTAGTTTTGTAGGATACTATGAATTCAAAATCAAATTCAACGCGACCAACTCATTCAAAACAGTATGTAAACGTTACCGGATCAGTAAACATGGCACGAAGATGTGATACTAATGCCAAAATAGCCATAGTTTGCCATATAACCGCATTTACGTTTCTGTATATTGTGAACGAGCTCGGGAGAAGAATAATTCTCATTACTACAAACTCAGCATACAAAACAAGTAACCTAAACAAAAACAAAACGAATTATATAACAATTAAATGTATTTGAAATGATAACTCTGAGTAACAAAGTCACAATGTCACAAACCATGTGAAGATAGCACAGGTGCACCCACAAATGTCTCTTACACACCAAATGTCATTGTTACAACATTTGTTGTGTGCATCCCGGTATGATCGTCGAACATAAGGCTCATGGTCATAGTCCATACGATAACCATCCATATATGAATAGGAGTCCGGTCCATCATCACTGTCATCATCTACTTCTACCGGATGGTCGACTGACAAGTACTGGTCATCGGAATTAGTATATTGCACCGAATTGTCATAAAGATGACCGCTGTAAAACAAAAAACAGTCAGCTGATGAATTTCCCTTCATAGTTTTGCCGACTTGACCCATCTAAACTAAACGTAATGCTGAACAGTCAAAGCAAAGAATTAAAGGAAAAACTAACTAACAAACTACCGTTTTTAAATGCTAAATAAAAAAATATTAATTCTGACCTGCTCGGAACATATCTCTTTGATGGAGTGTATGAATCCATTGATTGCTGAGTGAAATTTATTACTGAAATCTCTAAAATAATGCCATTCACACAAATCTCAAAAGGCAACGCTCATCGTGAAGAACGTGTGTTTATACTAAAATTTCACAACCGTCATTATATTGAGCACTAAACTTACTAAATCTAACATTATTGCACTATTTTTTATTAATTCTGCACTCGTATTGTGCAGGTTTCTGCTGGCTCTTTAGCCTTCATTTTCAAACGGTAATACCTGAGAAGTCCAAAACGATGAGATTGTGTAGCTCGCTCTTCTGTGGCAAATACGAATGTTTTCCACTTAAGACAACGAAACAACTAACTGGAAAATGTAAACAATTTCATGTCAAAATTATACTTTCCATTACTGGAAAACTGAAATTGTTATAATTGTATCCAAATCCAATAATCTGAATGCAAAGGTTCAACACTGTTCCCTAACACTTGTAAGTGTCATTATTACTATTCCAGTCTCTTGAATTCTCAATTGACAAACCTAACAATCTGACATGCAGGATAATGGACCGAGGACTGAAACATTATACATATGTAATTTGTGTTAATTACAGGTATCGTTAAATGTGTTCCCGTTTGAAATGGAAAGTTGACCAAATGAAAGGTATTAATAGGATACCAAAAATCCTCAGACGACAATGGAGGAAACGGGGGGGTCAGCGTTTGTTCCCACACCGGTGATCCGAATGGACGTCGGTTTAGACAAGCGCTCAGTGAGCCAAACTCAAACTCACGTGGGGAAAAAGGGGAAATCCAAGAAAGGTAGAAAATATTAAGTATGACTATTACTGATTAGTGTAAAATGACATTTTCCGTTTGCAATAAGCTTAAATGATTTATCTGTTGCAGCAGGTACCAGTGGAAACACTACAAAGCAGAAGACACCCAAGCGCTTTACGTGTGCCGTTACTAGTTGCAACTATTCTGGCGTGTACGCTAAAGATTTGGTTCGTCACATGAGAAAGCATACAGGTACTAAAAGCTTAAGGAAAGTTTTAAGAAAGGTGAAAGTTGTGTAAAAAAAATGACAGCAAACGTTTTTTTTATAGGTGAGAAGCCATACCAATGCGAATTTTGCGACACTTGTTTCAGTCGAAGGGACAAACTTGTGTTGCATCGACGGTCTCATGTTGGTGTTCGGTCATATCCATGTCAGCAGTGCGATTATTCTGCTGTGAATCCTTATGGGTTGAGAAAGCACATGAGAATCCACGCGGATGAGCGACCATACAAGTGTCAACTTTGTCCGTATGCTGCAAAGGAGTCGTCTAATCTTGTGATTCACTTGAGAACGCATACTGGTCAGTATTTTAAGCTTTGAAGTTAAGTACATGAGCACAGGAAATTGACGGGAATGTAATACAACACAATTTAACTTTCAGGTGACACTCCGTACAAATGTCAACAAAGTGGATGCAGTGCAGGTTTCAAAACGCTTTCAGACTTGACTAGACATAATCGGAAGCATAGTGGACTCAAGCCTTATCATTGTAATGAATGTGAATACAAGGCGGCTGTTAAGTCGAACTTAAACGCTCATATCAAAAGACATCATAAGACTGTCGGAAGAGACAAACCCTCGAATGAAGGAATTGAATTGGAGCAGAGGAATAAAGGAATGTCACTTTCGACGTCAGGAATAGAACAACCATTGATTCAACAGGAAGAGGAACCTCAACCGCCGACGGAAACTGTTTCAAGAGTTACGTCAGTTATACAAGTAGACCATACACACAAGGAAACAATTATTCGTGCACAACCTACAGAAAGTCCTGAACAGTTTTCAGTGACAAATGATGAGCTTCCATTCGACTTTGCATGCAAGATTTGCGAATACAGATCATCGTCCTATCGTGAGCGAAATAATAAGCACATTAAATGATTACAAGTTTACACTTATATAGTTTCAAAATTTTTGGTTAATCATTTCAGATGTGTTTTCAAATCATATGGAGAGTAGTCATGCTGGTGTTCAGTTGAAGAGCGTAAATCTGGATAGTCTCATGAGAACATCTAAGCATGTCGTGTCTCAACCACCCAAAAAACGAAAAACACGTGGGAACTTCCTGAACGGTGAAATCGAAACATATTTCGAATGTCAGTACTGTTCAGCATCGTTTGTTCGTGAAGATTCACTACGCTGTCACATGAGACAACATCCTGAAGACAACAATATCACTCCGTTTCAACAAATGAGCATGGGACATCAGCAGGTCATCGTAACAACTATAGTGCCCACTCCATTAGTTTACCAACGTCCACCAGAACAAACTGTTATTCGTACTGCCCCTTCTTCATCGGTATCCGCGTCCCGTATTGTAGAAAATTCAGATTACACTTCCAACGTAGTGTCAGACAGTTTTCAGTATTTATCCGATATTGAACCATATGAAACACATAATGACCATTCTGAATGGTCGCAAGATTCAAACTTACAAACCCTTTAATAAAACAAATGTTATACTACCCATTTGTATGGAAAGTTTATTATAAGTGAATAAGAATACATTTTAGTGCTTTGAAATTGAAACGTTTTTTATTACAATTGTAATCATTGTACACTGATCAAATCAACAATAGGTATGCCAAATTCAATAGTATCATTATTATATCCTGCACTTTCATATATGCACAGTTCTAATACATTACGTTTTACGTTACATAGATTGCAAATTTACATTAATAATTACTCTATAAGTGGAATGGTCACCGTATTATTGCTGAATGGTAACCCTGAGGCTCGAGACCACAAGTTTAAAACACTGCGAATCCTAAATCTTTCATCCACAATCGTTAGCTGTTCAAACATACTTTGAATAAACTAAGACTATAAGACACAAGTGGATGTCTAGGAGTCTAGTGCATATGAACATTTCAAAAATTGTACACAAGTATGTAAATGCCTAAAGTATTATACAAGAATACAACAGCATTTTACTATAATAAACAACTAGCATGCCTGATTTTAGCTAAGAAATAAAAATGTTTTATTCTACGTCATTTAGCGGGTACTCTACTCATTAAACTAGTATACCTAAATTTTAGAATGAAAATAAACGACGGGTACTCAAAAACAGAATCACAACCATATTAATATTGTCTATTGTGGTTTGTGTTTCATCAAAATTGAATAATAAAATTACTAAACTAACATCACTATAGTATTATCATGTGTGTAAAGAACTGTGTATGAACACATGTATAAAAAGTCATGATAATATTTGGCATCCGTGCATCGTGCATCATCCGTAATGACGTAATGAGTATTCTGTTTAATACACACAATGCAATGATGTCAAAGAAATTTGTCGCGAAAAGCCGAACAAAATTCGCCTTGCGAATCTGACGAAATTGATGCAGAGGCAGAGCTCTGTGTACGGCCTGCTCCACACAGTGCCATTTCCAATATTCTAAACGTTCCAATCAGCTTATTATTGGGATCAGCTTTCGAAAACTTATCGACTGATCTTTGAAACGCTGGTAATACTCTCGATAGATTTTGAATTATGTTCTTATCGTTAGTAGTAGCAGTGCCGATTACAGTTTGAAGATACCTATTTAAAACAAGAGTTCATTGGATTAGTAAATCATTAACGATCGTTGCTAAAATCGCACGTAAAGATATTGATGAAAGAAAAAAAACATACATTAGTTTCGTTTCTGTATCATTGTGCAAATCAACTGTAATGGTACGAAGAATCGCATTTTGAAGCGTAGACGAAAACCCAGCGTGGAACACTTTTGTTGCGGTAACTTCTTTGCATACACTGAGTACAACGGAATCATTGCCACTTGAAACAGCCTAAAATTGTTCAAACAAATATTTGTTATGTATATAACCTTAAAAGTCATTAAACAAGGTAGTAATTAGTTACCAGATTAAAAGCTCCAACGACGTCGCCAATTTTAGCCAAACTAATTGCTTGCTTTTGAAGCTGGTACGGATCCTGTTGACTAGCTGCACTGATGTGATCTGCAATACTAGTCACGGCGGGTGTCATCGCTCTCGGAATCACAGATATCTCAAAATACCTTTGCTGCTCCTTAAAGCATCTGGTCAATTCATGGGACATTGACTCTTCCAGTTTTCTCACAACTCCGATTTGTAAACTATAGAACGAGTGATAATTATGTTAAACATAGCATTATTGCGTGCATAAGCAAAAAGAAACTTGTATCAACAGCACGTACGTCTCAGCTACTTCCACCATTTGGTTTCGAAGTTCCGAGCATAATGTTGTGGTGAGAGATTCTTGGACTGTGCTTAACTTTTGATGAAACATTTCTTTCAGATCTTTAGTTTCGCGGTCTTTATCAACTAGTGATCCAACTCCCAATAAATCTGAATCGAAATCCCGATTAATGAATTAGAAAGGGAGTAATTTATTCTTCTACATAGAAATGAAAATGCAAAACAAATCGTACAATCTTTGGTTCCATTTACGAAGACCTCGTTGACTTGCTCCAATGCTGTCGCCATTGTCTTTTCAAACCGGGGGATAGCAGTCGAAATGAGTAATTCGGTAATGACACCTTCGCAAATATTTCGAATGGCAATGCCCACCTCAGGTATGACAGCCTCCTTAAATTCCTATTCGATATAGTAAAATTTCTTCAGTTCTGTCTTAACCCTAGTAATTAATAATGAACTAGAAAAAGGAAAACATGTAATTACAGGTCCTTTAAGAACATTCCGCAAATCTTGCTTTAGATGGGTTTCTGCTGAAATTACAAGTCTTTCAACCGATGTTTGTGTGGATTCCATGACGTTCATCAATTCTATATATCAAAAAATAGAATAACCAGTCGAAAAATAATTTAATACACAAATTATAATAATGAAGTTACTTGGCATCCAGACTGTGTCGAGCGTGTCCTTCACGATCTTGTTAATATTGAAGACAACTTCATCTTTGATGTTACCAGATATAGACCGGGCTATTTGCAGTCCTCGTTGCTTTTCCTGTATTCATATTCAAAAGCATTTCTAAGGTCAAGCTGTTATGAAGCGTGTAGTAAATATGATCTAAAATTTCAATTATATTATAACCGATCTAAAGACAATTACATACCGATAGTTCTAATGCCTTGACGCTTTCGTGAATCCTTTGCAGTTCACTCTGAAAGGGGGCAACGTGCACAGCAAACATACGAGACAAATCGTCCGGTGATAGTCCAAGTCCAAGCTTAGACTTGTAATCCGCGATCTCTGATTTCAATTCCTATTGATTTAACCAAAAATCGTTATACCCATTACAGCAAAGTTTCTTTGCATAAGAAAACAATAGCTTAAGTGACTTAAAACCATAGTTAATCCCAAATGACTTACATTAATAGAATATGTCTGAGCAGCAAGTCCGTCGATTAAACTTTCAAAGAGATCATCGGCATGTTTAACTGTCACCTCCTTCTGCTTGCCGCTCCGCATAGACTTAGGCAATTTAGGCATTGGGATTTCATTAGTCACGTTTCCATCCATATTTTCCATATTTTCCGTATCCATTGCGTTAGCAAAGCCAAGCAGAGGATCTGGGTTTCCCAAAGGATTACTACGTCTTCCCACTAATGAAAATAAACAAATTAAACCACGTAAATTGAATGTATGCATAATGGCAACAAACAGTCGTTTTATCCCTTTCCTTACAGTAGTCTCCAGCGTTTTTCGGACTAAGAATTTCTTCGACTTCCCTACTTGGACTTGATGAGGACGATGTCTTGCTTACACTACCATTAGTGCGAATTACAGGACCCTGATCCACGTTTTGTTCCTATAGAATTAATAGATACGTACATACTTTTGGCTGTTACATAAAGATTTAAAATGTGAGTAAGAATGCATACCAGAATATTGCGATGATTATAAGGGCTTGCGCTTTCCATTAGGCCTTCCGAAGCAATAGCTATATTTGCCGCAGGCAAACCAATTAAAGTGTTCAACTGTTCGCTCAATTTCGAAACAGCTTGTTCTTCGGCCTCTATTTCACTTTCTGATTTTGTAGGATATATGTACTTTTTTGCTAATTTTGATAACTTGACAGAATTGGATATCAAATTTGCTAGTAGATCTCCATCGTGTACTAAACCTATTGGTGTGTGAGTGTAAATTCATTATATCATTTATAATGTAATTCATCCTAATACGCACTCCAAAACAAGAAGATTTTGATATCACATACCTTGGGTTTCAAGAACGACACTTCTGGGGGGAGGTTGATTTTCGAGTCCATTCGTTACAAACTTCACGGGTGGCTTAAAAA
>JABASF010001381.1:0-22894 GCA_019776145.1 Harlomillsia oculata | reverse complement strand
ACCGGATATTGAAGTGGTAAGATATTTATTAATTTAATTGTTATTTCGAAAAGGAATTGTTATACTTTCCAATTGTAGTCGGAGTCTTGAAGAGTTTTTAAAGAATCTCGTACGCTTCTTTCACAGGAAGTGCACTGTAAAATTAAGACTGAAGAAGATGTTAGGAAGCAAATCGAAAAGAAGAAGGTTGACCCGGATTATTACATTTTGGGATGTTCCTTTGAGAATGTGACATTTTCGTCTGGTTCAGCATCAATGTCAAAAATTGGAGAGTTTTTTAAGGTGTTTGGAAGTCATTTGGTTCAAATTCATTTTGAAAATGCCAGTGTGCCAACTGGGATTTTTCGAACGTATCTTCGAAGCACGGTGACCGCAACGAGGAATCTCACAAAGTTGTCATTGAAAGGGATGAATAAACTTCAGATGCTATGTTCCTTTCCCCCGGAGAAAAGCTACAAAAGTAATGGGATTCCGACGATTTTTCCAGTGAAGAATCTTCAAATTCTTCATTTGCTCAAATCCTCTCAAGATGTTACATTGAATGATGTGGCTGGATGTTGTCCGAATTTGATCGAGCTCCGCTGTGATGTCAATGTCCTACGGAATCAAAAGTATCCAAAAGTACCTATGGTTGGAAAGAATGTAAAGTCATCAAAGGTCAAGGTCTTATTTCCATTCTTGAAGACATTCATGATTTCGTCCACATCCAAGCACTCCATTGATGAAATGCATATCAAAATGCTTCAAGCCGTTGTATCCAGTACAGTTGAAGTTTTGCATTTAAATGGTGTTTCTGCAAGAGGAGTCATTGGAAATTTGATAATGCCTTGCGTTCCTTCCTTGCAAGAGTTATTGGTCATGGGACGCTCCACCGAGATTTCTGCAAGAGACAATGGTCCACCGCCATTGAAATTCCCCCGAGTGGTGGAAAAACAATTGAAACCATTGATCGATTTGCCGTCCAGTCAAATCTTTACGAAACTGGAGACTGTCATTACAAATGAAAAATTGACGACGCATCTCTGCAAATTTTTATCTTTAAAGACTTTCATATTGGGGACTGAGCTTGCATTCCCATTGACTCCCAGTTTTACTCAGAACTTGACAGTGATTTACCTTGACATTTGTAAAGACCGAACTCTCATGGACTTGTACCGTTCAACGCCACAACTAATTGACCTATCCTTTGGAAATGGAACGCAAATTACCGATGATGGAATTTTGGGGAATTCATTCCGTGGAGGACTTTATAGTTTGAAAGGTAAAAGACAACAAAAGTTTCATCCTTTAATCAAGACTTTTTTAAACGGCGACAATTAACTTGTATTAATCTTTTATGTGACTTCAGAACTTCAAAGATTTTGGGGATCATTGTCTTCAAAAGTTACTGACCGAAGTGTTGACGGATTTTTGCGTTGTCGCAAGTTGAAATACGCTTCCGTTGCTCAGTCTGCGGTAAGCCATTTTATAGTGTCGTAAACAATGCATATATTCGTATACAATGTCGTCATCAATACTCAATACTTGATGCTCGTTTTGTCTCTACAGATGACCTTCGAGGGCATTCGTAAGCTCTTGTCGAATATGACGACCCTGCGCGATTTGGATGTACGAGGATGCAATAAGGTTCAGTTTGCCCCATCGACATCAGAAGTGGAAGTGTATTTTGATGAAGAATATTTTTCTTTTCTTACTACGATGGACTATGGCCGTGAAATACCGAAAGTCTGAAAACTTAATAATTTCTAATGAATTCTCAAACAGTATTTTTGGTTGAACAATCCATTACAATTTAATACATAATGCACTGATGTAAGCCGCTAGCCAGGGTATTTACTAGACAAGACAAAAAGTTCTTTGTATAGAGTATAGACAGAATAACGAATAACCAGCACCTGTGTTATAAATATTACGTTATCAGACTGATGTTTGTAAGTGTAAGTGTACAAAGAAAGACGTGGAACTTTGTAAAATTGAGGTCAGTGATTTTTCCCTTTCGAATGCCATGTTATACCTTTCTTTGTTATCACGTTGAAAGTTTTTGGAAAACCACAAAACCAAGTCGGACGAGTGAGCCTCGAGGTTTTTGTTGAAGTAACCTTTTCCAAAAACCGCGAGCGCCTTTTGCCTTTTACACTTTGGGAAAGATTTCTCGGGGCTACAGGAGAAAACTTTTCCATATTGGTTATCTCACAAAGTTCATCTTTTGGTATGTGAGCATACTTATAGAAAAGTTATTAGTTTCTTTTCCGTTTACTATTGATTATTCAGGAGCAGCGTCACAATCAATTCAGGTTGGACAACCCACAGAGAGTATTTATAGATAGGTTGTTCTGCTTTCTCCATTTGGAGCCTTGTAGTGTGTCTAGTTCGTATTGATTTGAAAGAGCAGCCGATACGATGCCCGCTCCCGTGTTTTAGGCATGACACAATGAATTCAACCTAAGAATGTCCTATGTTGAAAGCGGGTTAATAGAAGCATCATTCAACGCATTCCTTTCGCAACATCGTGCGGAGAACAAAGTGTCCTTTCATGTCTTTGTCATCACTCCTAGAAGTGGTGGTCACAACTTTCGTTTCTACTTCATTTCTTTAAGTGCTTCGTACATGTTTTTATGTTTATTGTACATTTCATTTTCTACTTCCTCGTTTAATCCTATGATCCTATATCATTATTTACTGTATGATTTTTTGTCGATGATTTCTTTATTTACCCACCTTCCTACCCAATTGTGCCAAAGGGTATAAAATTCGCCAAGTGACAATGATAATTTAATAAGTAAACATTGTGCCATCGACTATCAGTAATTAACCTTGTCCAGGATTTGTTGCGCACTACACTTGATTGGATAATTTGCGTGTGTGCAACCCGTCTGGCATTAGAAAAAACCCTCGTGCAGTGTGTTCATGGTTAGGAACGGGAACGAATCTTACTACATATAACATGCATTAAATTGCAACTTGTAATCTCCATTTAATGTGTTCAGTGTCCATGCAGTATGTATTAGTTTATTAATTTGTGTAATATTTCGGACAAACTGATCAAAATCCCATGTAAAATTATACAGTGAGCTTACAAATAAAAGATTCGTCAAGCGAGCTAAAAATTTTAGGAAATGTGTTGTATGATTTGTTCACGACGCGGCATCACGTATTTTGGTGTAGCTATACATTTGGTAAGCAGTTTTTTTTATTACGCAAACTCATCGTTGTGGTCGTAGTTCTTACAAAAAACTTCAAAGTTGTTTTTTTTTTTCAAAATTTTAGGCCACAGGATTGATTATTTTGCCCGTAATCACAGTAGTGGTTTCGTTGTCCGTGGGATCCGACGGTTCAGGCAGAGATGTAACAAATCATGCAATATGCAATACTCGTTTTATCTCTTGTCAATATTTGCATAGTGTTTATCTCTTTAATGTGAATTGACATATATTTGCAGCTGACCACTTTTAATGTGACCTTCATGACTGTGTACACCGCCGGGATTTTACTACTAGGATTTATCATTTTCCAGGGTGTCAAACAAGTGAGTTTTCAAGTTCGAAAAAGCTTTGCATGCAAAAGTAGTAGATGTATACGATATCGAATAGGATTTTATGGGATTTTACCAACAGCAGCAGAGTTGCTTTTACCTCACTCAAGAATTCATGTAATTCTAATTCTATTGTTCGACAATATGAATACTAAAGTGTGGGGTCTTTTGTCTGATTCATCAGGAGGCTATTGGAATACTCAGAGTGTCCACAGGAGCTTTGTTCTTCTTCCAGATCGGTGCATTCGTAATTACTGTCGTCACATGGAGACCGAGCGTCACTTCGGGAAACACCAGTCATGCGAAAGACGTGATCCGAATCGGGTCTGTCATTCTCAACGGAGTGGCTACACTTGTTTACGTGTCTCTCCTCATCCTGTACATGAGACATCTTCATCGGAAACGCATCGACAAAGCAAATTCTGAAACGTCGAGCTTTTATGATTTGAATCCAAAGTAATAAGCTAATGCTAAACAAGGTTAAATGCTTCATAAACTTAATGTAATAATAATTTAATAATACAATATTCAAGATGTTTAGTAGTTTAATGTTTAATTTGATCTTACACTACTGATTTGACAATAAATGGAACTATATATGAAAAAAACGATTATTCGACTTTAAC
Source organism: Harlomillsia oculata (assembly GCA_019776145.1). Lineage (NCBI taxonomy): Eukaryota > Metazoa > Arthropoda > Collembola > Entomobryomorpha > Oncopoduridae > Harlomillsia > Harlomillsia oculata. The sequence goes on along the minus strand of JABASF010001381.1, from coordinate 18,736 downwards.
CTTTGATCATATAATTCTCCAGTACTTATTTTTGCTTTATTACAAAATTCTTTAGTGGCATTAGAATGAATAGATTACACAAGAAAGAGAAAGTTGAATACTGGACATTTTTGAATCGCAACATAATAAATTGTTACTTCATTCTTCCACTTGGTAAAATTCATTTGCTTAGAATATTAATTTTGATTCCAGTTTAAAAAAAGCTCGGAATTTAAGTCGATAAGTCGGGTTGAAGCATAAAGGGGCTTGGTTGCTACGGAATGCAGTTAAATCAATACCAACCGCCCATAAATCCCACGAAATCCGTAATATTCCAATGAGGCAGTGCTTCTTGGGAAAAATATTTTACAGACTTATCCTTTGCATTTTGTCATAAAAAAATAATGTTAAGTAAGCAGCCAGAAGAAATTGTCATAATTTAAAGTACTTTTTTTCGTAATTTGATCTAATTAGTTAATTAGAAGGTTCTTTAATTCGCGGATCATGTCTGGAACTTGGTGAGTTGATTATAAATTAATAAAATGGCCCCGATACCCAATATTACCCAACATAAGCTAAGCTGGCAAACACCAATCTTTATATTACTATATGTATTCAGCCAATAATTTGCAACATAATAAAAAATTCATAGTGACATTGGAGACGGTTTCAAACGATGGTTTCGGGGTATGGGGAAAGAACGTGTTTTATTAGCTCCTGTAACTCAGAATGTAATGGTGTACGTTTGTGGATGTCACATTCGCTATGTCAAGTTTGCCGAACCGAAATGCGTGGTCGTGCGAACATTTTATCCGAGTGATGTTGAAGGAATTGACATTCTGGTGAGTTACCCGGATCATCGCGTCTACGCCTTTTCTGAAGACAATGCAAACCAAGCTAGAATCCTCGTGTACAAGCTTGAAGATAAGGTTCAACAGGGTGAAACGAGAATGTGTGACATCAAATGTATAAATCCATACAAAATAAATGCAGTTTTTGAAAATACCAGTTTTTGAGCACGAGAGCATTTAAAATGTTGACCATTGTTTTTGAACACAGTTGGAACTGAGGACTACGAAGTGATCAACATAGAATTCACCAGGAGACATTATTTGCTAGCTTTAATCTCTCATGTGTCTGGATTCAACGTTGGAGTTTGGAAATGGGATGTGGAAGAATTCTTGATGGAAGTGGCATGCGGGGAATGTTCTCCCGAAAGTCGACTTTTGTCCAAGTATAACTTGAAAAATTCCGAAATCTAGTATCGACATTGGTTTTATAAATGCTCATTTCCTTATTTTGACTAATCAGTTTTACAAATGGTCATCATTGGGTTGACTGGGACAGTTCTCATGTTACATTTTACGAGATTCAACCTTACACCGAGAACAATGTGATTCGAACAAGCGTGCGACTTCCTGCGTCAAAACGAAGTACGTTTGAAAGGGATCCAACAATGGGACAGGAACCTGAGTTTTGTATTGTGGCAGTCTGCTTTTTCCATTCTGGGGATTGTTTGGTCCTGGACAAGAATCATGAACTGTATAAAGTTGAGCCGACGGAGAAAGTATTGCAAAGAATCGGAGAGACCCCTTGCATTGGAGACATTTCAGTCATTCATGCCCTTCCTTTCAATGAGGACATTTGCATTTGTACCGCTGAAGGTTCTTTAATGGTAAAAGTTTCACTATTGATTGATTCGTTACTGGAAATGACACAATCGGTGATTGATTATTGATTAATCATTAAAGATCGTCTCCGTTGATTTAAACGCGAAATCAATTGCTTTGAAGAAACGGTTGAACATTGGGTCTCGTTTACTGAAATGCTTCGTTCGTCAATTGCATGCAAATTCCATTACTGTTGTAAAGGAAGATTTCCGAGTTCAAGTGATTGAAACAAATGAAATCAAAAACGAGTTAATCATTCCTGATCTCGAATTTCGTAATGTGAAAGCAGCTTGCTTCATTGAACCGCATGCTGATTACATTGCGTTCCTAAATGACAACGGGGTTGTGAACATTGTCCAAGCTAGTAATGGGGATTTGGTAAACACCAATTGATTTAATTTATTATATTTAATAATATTAAATTAAATCATAATCCTAGATACGATTTATGTATGCTCTGCTCATACGTGTTAAATAGCATTCCTCTTGGGACCTTCCGTTTAAAATTGCTGGAATGGCGTGTCATCCAGGTGTTCCATTTTTCGGTGTTGGAACTGTCGGAGGTTGCATGATCATCTTGGATATCCGGGACTTGAAATCTCCGAGTATTGTTAGCAACTTGAAAGTCTCCACTCATCCAGATTCCAGTAATGACTTTTTTCATGATTACCTCATTTGCGATTTACGATTGAATGTGATTCGTTTGTTCACTTTGACCTTATGACTTTTGAATCAGGAATCAGTAAACTTGCATTTCTCAATCGGGGCACTGTCCTCATTGGCGCTGACGTTGGGTTGCATCGTGTTCATGCACAATTCTCAACTCCATTCGGCAATTTTTTGTATTGTGGTTTTGTTGATGTTCCTGGTAAGGAAAAGTTCAGTTAGGTCGGTCATTGTTGTAGTCTTCTGATGCGATTCGAAATGCGAAGAATTTGAATAAATTAAGCTCTTGTTAATTGTAATTGTAGGAGAAGTCATACAATTGAACACACCGTCAAGTCCCGGTGACATGAGACTTCAACTTGTCATGCGACATGGTCCGATGGATGCATGTCCTTGTTTCATTCAAAACTACTCTTTGGCAAATTACACTTTTCATTTGAAATCTGAGCAATTGATCAGAGGAGCTATCAAGTCATTGTGCTTCTCACCGGTGCCAAATGCACAGTATGCGTATCACGCTGATACTAATTGTCTTGGACTCATAACTTATTCCGAAGAGGTCAACAATTAGCAACTTACCTTTTTCTAACCTTAATCTTATCATGAACTTAAATGTGTACCGAAATAAATTGGTTTACAGCATCAAAGTGGCTCCATTCGGAACGCGTACTTGACATTTGAGGGCAAATTCCAGGCAGAAGTGAATCAACTTGTTATCCGTGACACCAAATTGTTCGCATTTGATATCAAAGGTTACTTTTCCAGTCACAATACACCGAACCTCAAAATGAAGAAGGTCACTGCGGATGTAACCGTTCATACGCATTTCTTGGGGAATTACGGTATTGCTGAAGGAATCGTGAGTCTTGATGGATCTCAAGTCCTTTGTATCGGTCTGGACTCCACCGTTGTTCATGTTCGAATCGAGTACGTGTGACGGGAATTGTACATCAGAACGATTGCATTGTCTTTATTCTGAAATGTCATTTTGTATTTTTATTTGATGACTTTCTAGACCGAAACCTAGTAAATTTTCATGGAAAAGGTTCAATATGGGTAGCGACATTGAAGGTTTTGTCGCATGTCAGTTGTATGAGTATGAAAAGTTCAAGGCTACTAAACTTGTTCAAACTGCCGAGTCTGAGGGTAAAGTTAATTTGAACATTAACCTTAGTTCAGGCTTAGTGTGATTATTGAGAGCACTCGATGTCTGAATGTCTGTTATCTAATTTTTAGAATTTCAAGAAACTGAAGACAACGATAGTGAAATATTCAAAAACGCTCTCAAAGTTCACCATAGGAAAGAAAACGCGTACAAAGAAACGCAAGTACAGATTCTCAAAGACATTGAAGAGTTTTCTGGACTGGTATAATTCAACAGAAATTGATATAATATGAACATTGAACATAAACAATTTCTAATTTCCACTGTATTTTCTTTCATAATTGAAATGGCTCAGGTCACCAAACTAGTAAACTACAATTTAACGAAACAGCAGTCATATCGTGTACCTTTGAAAAAGTTCAATCTGGATCCGGAATTAGATTCTTTAATGGAAAAAGCCACTTCAAATGCAAAATTGATTGCTTCGACTTATGTGAATTCATTAAATCAAGTGCGAGTCGATTGGCTCAACAAGCACAAGAAGACAGTTTGGGATGACTTTAACACAAAAGGCTACATGGTTAAGGTAAACAAAAGTGAAAATGAACTCAAAATGTGTGCGTTATACCTATAGCGTACTATAATAGATGTATTGTGAGATTGTGATCCATTTTCTTGTGTAAATGAAGGGTTTCAAGTGCAAAATGGAAATACAAAATTACCCATTGGCACCCACTACAACGGAAGTTCAAAACAAATTAGATCATGTCTACGCTCAAAGACGTTTGGAATTGGAATTGTCAGAACTGGAACCAGTTTTACAATCGCTCGCCGATGAAGTGGGAAAGAAAGTCATAATCAAGAAACCAGGTCGTCAGGTCACGGATACAGCATCTGTTCAGAGCACAACGGAGACGGCTGCAAAAGAGTAACTTGACATGAAAAAGCTGCCATTTTAATCTCGAATTATACTTTAGAACAATAATTCCCATTGTATTGTTTTGAACAGAATGGCGGAAGCCGCTGAATCAATGGACGAAGCAGCTTTCAAAGAATACGTTCGGAAAGAATTGGACAAAATCGAAAAGAAAAAACAAGAGAGGCTGAAGCGACAAGCCCAAAGAGACTGGCAGCAAACGTCCAGCCTGAACGTGACGGCTTCCTTTATTGATCTCTCGGTGTTCAATCGGTTTTCCCTGTTTGGGCAACGTGAGACAGAAGACCCATCGGTCACCGTAGTCAAAATGGCCAATACAAATGGCGAAACTGCTTCCGTCACAGACACAACTTTAGAAATGGAAATGGAATCAGAGAATTTGTCCACAGTGGTCACAAGTGCAGACGAATCTACAGCAACTGTAGTTCCGGTTCCGTCCGGGGAATCGGATGAGTCCGGTGAAGGAGAAGATGAAAGTCCAACTGTAAGCCCTGGTTCCTCTGCAGTGCACACTGAAACTGCAGCGCCAGTGAGCGAACACAAAGTAGAGTTGCCAATTGGTATTCGCCCATCTGAAATGGCGACGAAAGTTGTAGAATCCATGACCATTAAAAAGTCTCGTGCCCATCTTACTCTCCAGGAGTCTCAGAGTTCTGTTCTGGAACTACCTGTAGAAGAATCAGTATCGGACATGCAAAATGATTTGCTAGTAAATATTCTTGATAGTTCTGGTTCTAAATCACAGTCACCATCAGCTCCTACATCAACATACAGTGCCACGAGTCAACAAACCCAGGTTAATGAAACGTTGTTCCAAGCGGAATCGATGATGGAGCGAAAGGGAAATCTCAAGCCTGGAAAAGCTGATGCTCAACAGTTAAAGACAGAAAGACAGTCGATGCGCCGTGAAAACCTGACAGAGCACCTTTTATTGGGTGACGAAGTTTTAATCGTTGACACTGACTCGAGCGATTCAGAAGATGAAGGTGAAACCACAGATGAAAGGTCTCGGTTGCCTACATCAGGGGATGACGTACTATCCAATATCGTAAAGACGAGGATGGAATGGTTCAATACTTGCACTCAAGGGAACTCTGTAAACGGTTTGTTCAGCGTTAGTTCCCTTCTGTACAATCAGTTCGTAGCTGGAACGAATTACCAGCTTTGTAAGCAGTCTGCTATGATTAAATGTGAAATCCGGAAGTTGAAGGCTCAGTTCAACCGGGAGTTTGACCGAACACGGAACATCAAAGCGACCATTATGAAAGAAAGTCAAGCAAGAAACAGTCGCATGAAACATATCATGGGCTACCTGGACATTCAGATGAAAATTCCAGGAGTGCATTGGGATCCGAGAGAAAATACAGACCAGGTATTTGTATGTCTTGACAGTGAAGTCCCTACAAAAATGTTCTACACGGATGAAGAGATCGCTGAACTAGAGAGAAAACGAAGAGAAGAGGAAGAACTGAGACTGCAAAGAGCACAGAGCTTCTATGAAAAACATCTTCTCAAAATCATGGATGGGAAGTTGGTCATCCGTCAAGAGGACATTCTAGAAAAAGAAATCCCTGTTCCCTATTTCATGACTGTGAAAGAAGAATGGGAATATGACGCTTATGAATATTTTGAAGCGAAAGCTTACTATGAAAAATGTGCCAAGTTGGAAGAAGAACGAGTAGCATTTAAAAAAGAGTTGGAAGTGGAACTCAAAATGCTCATGGAGACTAGTGTTGTAAGAATTTGAATCATTCATGCATTTTCTGACTGCCAAAACTCTTTTAATTTTCTGTTGTGAAACTGTTTTTCTCTTGTTTAGAAAGAGAGAGCTCGAATGGACGCTAATATTAAAGATCTGTGGAATTTGAAGCAGAAAGTAGAACAGGTCGTTCGAATGGAAGAAGTCAAGTTAGCACGCCTCAAAAAGATGTTTGAAAGAAGTCTAGATATGCAAGCTAAATTGAATATTCTTAGGTTTGGGAATATTCACTACAATTGAATTGAGTTTATTTGAATCGAAGTAACAAATTAACAATTATTTTCGTTCTGCAGCAAAGCTGTTCAAAAATTGCAAAATGCAATGAAAGCCTCACAAGAACTGAGTGGACAACTTGTATCTCGTCTTGAGCAATGTTCTGAACAGCTCGAAAATGTGGTCACAACAGAAAAAACACTGGAAAAAGCCTTCAGACGAGATCTTGGAGATGTTGGAAATCATTACGATTATTTCGTGAAATCTTACAAGTAAAGGAATTAAGGAACGCATTTTTTCAGAATGTAACCATTAAAAGCTCAAGAAAGCTCAAATCTTAAATGTTTCACAATGCTTTTAGAAAACGACCGAAAGTGAATATGAAAGCAGACAAGTTGTCCCGAATGTGCGAACTCATCATCAGCGCTGCTAAAAGTTCAAATGTTCGTCAATGGTCACAACAGCATGGGGACATTGGAAATATGATAGCTCAAGCCATGGTGGAATACGATAATCCCATTCAGTGTCCGTCGGGTTGTCCACGTTCTTCATGGGAACGATTCATACATTTGCGTCGCAAGAAACTAGCTTTGGATTTCGAAGCGAAACAAATTACTGTGGAAATGGTCGACCTGAAAGAGGCTATTAGAGATTGTCACAGTCGGGAATCCAAGGTTGGCAATGAGTTAGCCAAAGCTGTCGCAGCTCTATCAGCACAGAAAGGACGACAACTCTACGACTCTCAGAATTTTGAAATTCAGCTTCGTCTCCCACAAGGAATCGTGGAACTTTCCAAATCTCAAGTTCGGTCTGATTTCTTCAACGTGTCACTCATGAGAGTTCATCAGATTCAAAAGATCAATGGAACAATCTACGTAAGTTTTACAGACGGTGCCGGTCACTTAACTTGTTATATAATGTTTTATTTTATAAAGTGCAAATTAGCATGTTTGTTTAAACAGCGTCTAGCTGATTTAATCATGAAACGAATGGTACAAATTCGCAAAGGAGCATGTCAACGCTTTAGAACGGCAATGGGACTATAAAGCCACTCTTATGAAAGTTCGGGATCTCAAAGACACATTCGACGAGGTTGAAAACTTGCGTGTAAGTTTTTACTTTTTATGTTTTTAAGCCTGAATTATGAAATTAATATAATTTAATGTTGATGCTGGTGCATTAACTTGTAATTCCTAGATCGATTCACACATTTTGGATTTTACTCGGCACGCTGAAAACTATGAAAGCGTTCAACAAAGACGTCTTCAAAGAGCCAATGACCTTCGAGAATTCGGAGCTAAGGTAAAATCTGAAGTTGTTTCCGTTATCAACTCCTCGTACAAAGAGTGCTTGCTATGATTTAAATGTTTTTGATGTAATTAAAAAAGACGTAATAATTAAATTGCTTTTATTCAGACTCAAAACAAATTCACGGAAGAAAACTCAATGGCAAAGAAACGACTGGTGACATTAGGAAAACACAGGGAAGTTAGAATGAAGCAAATGCAACATTACATGGACGCAACAAACAAAGACATGAGCTTGAAAATGGGATTGTTTGCACTTAATAAGCAATTGACAGTTGGTGAAGATCCAACTGCACGGTAACGTATCAAAATTTACTGCATTTTTATAATCTAATGTTGAATTTTAATTAACAATGCTTCATTTGAACACAGTGCACAAGCTTTTATGCGACTCGGTACTCTGACAAGAAAAGTGCATCAAAATTCTCAGAAAATTGAAGCATTGGAATCCGAATTAGAACGACAGTACAGAAGAACTTATCCGGTTTTGTAATCCAGAACGAGCAACTGTAATTGTTATTATGTTTTGTAAATATTGGCAAAAACGAAATAAAATGTAGTCGAACGACAGTCTCACAATGCCCTGACACACCGGGCTTCGGTTTAGAATCTGTATTCTGTATCTGTCACACTCGTGCGCAATAGCGACACGGCCTAAAGAGTCCCGTTTTTGTTTAGGTACTTCATATCCCTATAGACCCTAGAAAAGTATTTGGAAATCATGTTACAAGTCGCAAGCGACATTTGCGTAGTGAAAGCTGTGACTTTGTCATCACGCATGAAACCGACAATGTAGCCATTCAGAATCCTGGTGCAAGCTTGAAAAGCGCATTTGCCAACTTTACTTCGGTCTGAATTCGCAAATCAAATACTACCCGTTGCTTCAGCTGGAAGCTTGGAAACAACTCGGATTATTGATCCGCGTCCAAAGAGTTCATAGCATACGAACTTTCCTTAATGCGAAATAACACTGCTGATGGAAACAGGACAAAACGCAAAATGTGTTGACGTTGACTGCGCGAGTGCAAAAATGCCACCAGTTGTTAAGATGGATACAATCATACAATGTCCTTGGCTATATGCATATAGACATTTCTCTCTTGTGCTTGAATAAGCATTCTTTTTGCAAAAACTTAATAGACTACTAAATAAGTAATAGAGTCTAAGGGCAAAAAAGGAGTCATTTAGCATTTTTTTCACAATTACCTAACTTTATTTCAGATCATTTGAATAATTTGAATTCCTACACTTGGATGCATTAACTCAAGTGTTAACCGAAAATAATTTTAATCGCTTTCTTGACCAACTTGCTGAAACAACTGTTAACTTTTATCTAATAATAAAAATGGCAAGAATGACGGAAAATCCAGTTGAACCAGAAGAGAATTACAGTTTTCGACCCACTGTTTGGTTACTGGCTGTTGTAGACATTGTAATAAGTCAATTGCTATTTGTAAACAGTTTAATTCAATTTAATTCAATTCCTTACTTATAAAAGGTCGCATTCAAAGCAATAATTAATACACCGTATCATTGCTGGATTGAATTAGATTTTGTCGTGCATTGGTTTGGGATGGACTTTCCTCTTTTTTGCTGTCATCACTTTGTCTCCGGATTTGTTAACGGAAGAAGTCTTCAGGAAAGCTGGGATAAAACGACAAGGAGACGCCGATGAGAAAACTCAGATGAAAACTGAACAGATGGGTAACTATTCTTTTTAAAGGTTTCATGAATATCGAAGTTTTTAAAATCTAAAATTCTTGACTTTCCACAGCCAAGCAAATGCATTTAGTTATGCTTATCGTGATCGCGATTCAAATGATAGCTTACTTTCTGCAAACAATAGCAGCCATCAAGTTATTGAATGCAACTAAACCTGTAAGTCAAATTTTGACACATCTCCAATGTCCCACGTCTCACCTACCTAATTTAAAATAAACCGGACGACACTAATATTTTGTCAAATTGAACAAAACTAGGAACGGGAAACGAATGAAGCATTGAAACAATGTCAATTCTGGCGACGAGTGACTCTGTTCTTCACAATTCTTCTGGTGATGAATCTCTTGTTCAACCCAACTCGCCCATGGTTCGGCTACCTCTTCCTCGTGGGCAACTTCTTTTTACGGGTCGTGGGATTGCACTACGTGAGACAATTCATGAGAGAACTTAATGTCACTCCATCAATCCACGACGTAGAAGCGAACTTTGGTCAGGTGATTTCGTCAACTCATCACATTGCTGCGGGAGCTGTTCATCCGCATCCTTATTACCCTTCATACGTGGGATACCCGCCGATGATGCATGCCCATGTTCAGGTTCTCGATCAGAAGTCCATGGATCTCCCACCATCTTACGACGATGTCATCAAAGATATAAGAAAAGAGAACAATCCAACTAACAATACCAACATTCCAAAATGAATTAATTCATCTCCAGATTACCTGTCTCGTCATAAATGATCTAATGACCACAATGTTTGACGATGAGGATACTTAGCGTGCTTTCCGTAAGTGTGTTACCTTATTTGTCTCACGAGTACAAATAAGAAAAAATGTGAATTTCAACCAACTTATAAAGTAAAACACTAAATACAGATCTTCAGTAGGATTACTCCATTATTTTAATCAAGCATTTAGCAGTTAGTAAAAAAAAGTTAGGACGACGATTAAGGCCAAAACAGAAACTTTCACTTCAAAAATCCTAAGCCATTAACTCGTATAAACGAAAAGCACAATCAAAAGGAAACTTGTTAATTATAATGTATGTATTAGTCATTCCTCGTGTTTTTCTTAACCTCTGACCTCCTCTGCCTCTCAGTGTGTAAACAAAGCTGTAAATCATGCAAAAATCTGCTGAATAAAACTTTCCGAAATCTTTAATCTGAAAAACACTGTTTACAATCTAACATGCAACATGGTCAGTAAATGCTTATCGGCGTGCCCCCATGGGTCACTGTAGGTTGTCATTTTTTGACCTCGTTTTTCCTCATGTTTCCGTGAGTCACTATGCTGGTTTCGGGCAAGGCATCAATTTATCTAATGTGTTATGGTATCGTGTTCTTCTGCGTAATCTCACACAACTTCATGGACTTTGTCGTATGACGCCCGTGCTTTCAGAATTCCTATCTTAATTAAACGTTTAAAATAGTGCATTACTATTTGACATTTCCAATCCCAACCCAACGTTCCAAGTAGCTTTGAGCAACAAGCAAACTTGTGGCGTGACTGTCTGACTTACACACATTCCATGGTTTAATGTATCTTCCAACGTTCAATAGAGTATATCTTACTTCATACTATACGTTCTTTCGAATAGCATTCATTGCTTTCATTGTATAAACAAATCAATTACTAGTTAGAGCAGGAAAGGAATGAATGCGTCATACTGTCATACAGTCATAACAGTTTACACAGTGGAGAGTGGAGTTTATATTAGAGAATCGAGCGTTTCTGAGAAGCGTAAAGAACGTAAGGAGGAATAGTTGTCGCAGTCGCAGTCGGCATCGGCAGTCGTCATTCAGTCATTCTCCATATTGAAACGTATATCCTTCCCGTTATATTCGCTAGAAACCCGCATCCTTTTCATTGAGTCGGTTTCACCCGCTTGAATTGCATCGTCCTCGGCTTCGGGTTATTTTCATCCTACGCATTAGTCATTGAATCCACAAACTCTTAAGGATTCGGAAGCAAGGTTGTTATTCTGAAGTTGCATCTGGTGAGAAGGAATTCCATATTCCATTGCAAAAATACAAAGAATATTCATCAAACAAGAGTTTCACTTTGATTACATTACACAGCGCAGCAAAGGTTAGTTTTAATTGGCAGAGCCGTATACTGCGTAGTATTAGTAGATTTTCCTTTTACGTTGCGATTCTGATTTTGTCATTTCATTGTTGTGCACTTTTATTTTTATAGATGATGGATCCTTCCGGTGTAGTGACGGAACCGTACAAAACTCGAAAATGGGTTTGGTGGATTGGCATCGTGGATTTGATTCTCACCAGCTTGTCATTGGCAGTTGTGCTTCTGGCAGTTCTGGTCGCTGGAATGTTTACAGCTGTGGCCAATGATGAAAAATTACAGAAGGAAGTATTGGATGTGGATCAAAAAAATGAAAATTCTGAATTGACCCCTGAAATCATTGCTTCCCATGCGACATATATGAGTAAGTGAAAGTAAAGTAAAAGCAATATGATTGATTCGCATTTCACATGGGAACATTCACATTTCATTTCACCGTTTTTATTGTTCACAGCCATTATCGTCTGGACCGTGGTTTTCATTGTGAGCGTTGTTGTTATTATCCAGTTGGTGGCTGCTGTGAAACTACTTAATGCCAGTCAACTTGTAAGTGCAAATTATCTTAAAAGTTTTATTTTGCAATGGAAGTTATGGTATTGATGCAGAAAACATAAATACAATTACTTTTTTCCAGGGGAAAAATCCAGCTTTGGCACTCCGACTTTGCAAATTCTGGCGTACGGTGACCATAGTGTTTACGGTTATGATTGTACTTTCCCTCTTTTCTTCCCTTCAAGGACCGTTGGAAATCTGCATCGATTTGTTGAACATTGGTGTGAGATGTTTGGCTCTTTACTTCGTGAATCGATTCATGAACGAACTCACTGCTGGACCGATGATACCAATTTACCAGAATCCGGATACGGCTGTCTACTACCCGCCACAAGTTCCCATCAATCCATACGATCCTCCAGCCTATGATGAGTGTGTCAAACTCAAAGTGTAATCTTTTTTGCATGTAAACAACTGCTAGCACTTTTTCGCCAATTACTTAAGTGTAATCGTCTTAGTCGTTTACAATCTATCCCAATGCAAATTCAGAACAATTAATTCCAAATAACTGAAATAACCCTTAATATATTAAATTGTCATCATTTTTGTGCCAATTACTTAAGTGTAATCGTCTTAGTCGTTTACAATCTATCCCAATGCAAATTCAGAACAATTAATTCCAAATAACTGAAATAACCCTTAATATATTAAATTGTCATCGTTTTTGTTGTTAATCATGTACATCAAAAGTGCGTTCCAGAGGTTATATAGTAGCTCTCTAAAGGTACCTTCTATTCTATATGTCTATAAAATAGTCCGCACTATTCCATTTTCCCTGTCTTTTTAAACCAAGTAAGCGTATGTAACACATAAATAATAAAATTATACAATGTTCTCTGCGAGGACATGACAAAAAGGATGATGAAATGATGAAAAGTGACCTGATATAAACATGTTAACAACAGAGCGATTTTGTGGTGCGATGATAAATAATTTGTTATGCAGTAAAATAAAAAGCACGTAACTTTATCACAATCCTATTTATTCATGTGTTGGCAAGAGTCATGTCTTTGTTCATCTTGAGTTGACATTTTTACAATGTTTTTCTGCTCCCTAAAACAATTTGCCACGCTAGAACGTTATGGAATTACACAACAACTTGCTGTTATGTTACAATAGGATGAGAATGAGACTTGAGATGAGAGTCTCAAAAATCTCAATCTCAGCTCTCTCAAGTCTCAAGTTTTGTGGAGGCAGGATGATGAAATGATGAAAAGTGACCTGATATAAACATGTTAACAACAGAGCGATTTTGTGGTGCGATGATAAATAATTTGTTATGCAGTAAAATAAAAAGCACGTAACTTGATCTGAATCCTATTTATCCATGTGTTGGCAAGAGTCATGTCTTTGTTCATCTTGAGTTGACATTTTTACAATGTTTTTCTGTTCCCTAAAACAATTTGCCACGATAGAACGTTATGGAATTACACAGCAACTTGCTGTTATGTTACAATAGGATGAGAATGAGACTTGAGATGAGAGTCTCAAAAATCTCAATCTCAGCTCTCTCAAGTCTCAAGTTTTGTGGAGGCAGGATATGAAATAATGAAGCATGACGATGAGATCTCGCGTTTTGACACCCTCTCGCCTTGTCTCGATCTTTGTTAGCGCATTCCAGACTTTCCAGAGCAGAGGCTTCCAGTGTCGATAAGTCGGTAGCGAGATCAAGTAAAGGCAGAGAGAGCAGAAATTTGAGTCAGTTACGACAAATCCATTGTCTTGTGTCGTTGTGACTTGTGTTGTGTGCGATTGGGCGTCTTCGTTATTCATTCTAAAGCAACAAACTCATTATCATTTCGGGTTTGTTTGAGTTTTTCGAGTTTAACCTCTTGTTTCAGTCAAAAATTGAGTGAAGATTATAAAGGCTTCGAATTGTCGACATCATGCCGAACCAAGAGAATTATCGAACAACCAACATGATCAAGCGCTGTTGGTACTACATGAGCGTGATTGATTGGGTAAGGGGCAAGGAGATACATATAAACATTAAACATGCTTTGAGAACGCGGACGGACAATTGTTTATGTGAAAAATGAAGGTATTCAAAAATGATTTTTTTTCATTTTATAGTTATACTCGTTGTTGCTCATTTTGTATGGTAATCGGAGCCATGATTATCGCCACTGAGATTGAGCTTCGGGTATCAAATGATGATGTGACTAGCCTGGGTGGCTTCCTTCTTCAAGTACTGCGAGCTGTAATCATCCCTGACGACTTACATTTCTGGAGCTGGATAAGACGACCAGGAGGACCCTACGGTGAGTGATTGGATCATTTTTGTAAAAACTATGAAATTACAATTCGTGAAGTCAAAGATACTCAACGTATCTTGTTGTGTGCAGAACGAGATTTCTGGCTCATTGGAATAATGGCTACTATCCCGGGGGTTATTCATATGCGAGCGTGTACCAAACTGGGAGCAGCATGCTACAATGTAAGATTTTTTTTAAAGAAAGTAAAAGTGACGCTTTTAGTTTTGACATGATTACGAGATTAGATCATAAATGGGCTTTTCCTCTTTGACAGATGTTAAAATACCCTACCGCGTCTATCAAAATGTGTCAAACTTGGATGGCCAGCAGCTTTCTCCTGGTGGGTGTAAGCGCTGTGGCTATCATTACTGATTTTTCATTAGCACATGTAGTCACTGCTGAATGCGTCATTCTCCTCTTGACTGTGGTAATCCGTGTTTTCGTCATGAGGATTGTGGCTGCCTTCATTTTTATATTGCGAATCATAGTTGAGCAGCAATCACCGCCGGAAGAAGCACCTAATAATGCTTCAAGCTCGGATGAAGAATAGGAAACTGGTTTGATGGCTTGAGTAAGAATAAGAAGGTTAAAAAAACCAATTTATTAAGGGATAATGGGATTCGGTTGATATTGATACTTGTTTATCTTAAGATAAAATGTAGTCGTTGAGTCATTTTCGTCGCCTGTAATGATGTCAAAGGGCGCCATTTTATTGTTTACATGTTCGTGTCATTCATATTATGTAAAATAATGGTTTGTTGATGCTCTACTTTGAATTGATCTATATAAAATACTGCGTTATTTCTAATGCCCCATTGTTTTCAATTTGCCTCGAAGTGTTTACTTTGCAATTTTTACTTTTTTGTCCTTGGCTTCTAGCTTCTATCTTCTGTAAGGTTTGTGTGGGGTGACTTGATACGTGGAATATTAATATTAATACTTGCACGGTTCGGTTGTACGCCCAGAAGTTTATTGTATCGTTGTAAGTACAATTTTACATGTTTTCAAGTTATTAATAGTTCTAAATGAAAATTTAAACATTTTCAAACTTTCCTTTTTGTAATTTTGCATTCTTCTGGACCTTTTAATTTGACTGAAATAAAGTTGTCTGCTGACTAAAACTTTGTGCTCTATTTGTTTTCTTATTAATTATTATACAATACAGTTCACACATCTCATATGAGATTGAATTTTGTACAAAAATGTGGATGCAACGCTGCAAAACTCCAATACGTTTACAGTCATGTGTTTTCATTTCTTCATTTTGCATTTTTCACGCAGTTTTAGTGAACAAGAAGAAGATAACGAGATGATTGATGAATGCTGACGAAACCGAAGAGCGAAGCTGAGTGTTCATTTTACACTTATACACTTTTAGCAAACGCCTTTTTATGCACGATTTCAAACAATGGGATAAAGTAGTAAAACTGAAGACTTAACCAATAACGTCGTTACATCTCTGTATTTTACAAAGCGTAATTTAATGTTTCTGCGGCTCATGCTCATGTTAAAACTTAATATACGAGAACGAGATTCGTCATGTCAGTATAGCAGTCAGTGCGTGAACAATCGCTGAGATAAGGAATATTCCTTATTCCTTATCTCTTCTTGAGTTCTGGAACAATCGAACGTGGATTCATGTTAAAACAAACTCCATGTAGAATGTAATGCGTCTCGCGTTTGGCGACTATTCATTTCTTGAAGAAACTTTCTTCTGCATAAATGAGCTTATTTGGAAATATTGATTTGAAAACTAGTGTTTGAAATCATAGAACCGGAATTTTTTTATCCTCTTTGCTTGGACGAAAATCATTAAATCATGCCAGTATTAGGGCAAAGTAATTATGCAATTCTTCCCATTGATTTCTAAAGATTATTACAGTTTATGAAAGCAGTGCCCACTGACCTGACGAGGTTAAGAAGTCCAAAATATGGAATGACAAAAGGTGACCATATCATACTCTTAAGAATAGCAAATGGGATCAAATTGGACGTTTTCTTGAGAATATTATTTATGATGGTGAAATAAGTGAGAATATGCATAGCCGAAATTGATTACCAATGATTGATACTCGGCATCATGTCGTTATGAAATGCCTTTGTTCATTGACCAGACATTTTTAGAACTCGGGATTCATCATCTACTCCTTTAAGCATGATGTCCATGAGACTTGAAGAGGTCACAGACCTTACAGATCAGCGTTTGTGAGCATGTGCAAAATGCAACAGGTCTCAAGATCTCTGGAGACTGGAGATGTAAGGTTTGTAACTTGTAAGGTACAAAAGGATGAAGGATTAAGACGAAGTTCACATTCACTCGTTGACACTCTTCGGATGTTCTCTTCGTTTGAGGGTTGAGGGGGTAGCAGTAGAATTCGCACTTTGCAAAGCTTCGTCATTGGTATAAAGTGAAGACAAAGGCTAGAGGTTGATTCAGTCGCTCCAAGCTACTTGTGCTGTTGTGACCCGTGACTTCGAAGTGCCATAATTGGCTTCTTTAATACTTAAGTCGGCAAAGATTTGTACTACAGTACTTTTCAAATTGCTCATATCTCGAAATCTTGAAAATTTGATAACCTACATTTCGTGAAAATTCTTGTTAAACTTTGTGAATTATTCGAATTCTTTGATTTGTGGTCATAATGGCGAACCAGCGTAATCCTGATTTTCTTTACCCATTCTGTTGTCTTCTCAGTTGGATTGATTTGGTAAGCAAATGAAGTATTTTTAGTCGAATATTTATCATAGTAGAATGTTGGTTGTCAGTGTATATGGAAAGAACGCGTTTGTAAAGTTGAATTACGGTTTGCTTCGATTCGTATTGCAAATTCTTAATGAATTTTCTGTTTGATTATTCATTCAAGATTGTCTCCATTGTGACCCTTCTATACGGGCTGGGAGTCGTCATCATCATCATCCAGCTCAATTTCTTTGGGATTGACGACGGAATCAGCCGTATTCCACTTGGTTTTGCGGAATACATGTTTTGGGATGACGATGAGAGTATTCTTGGGCGGTGGGTCAAACAGCCCAGGGATTATGGTGAGTCATCCTTTTTAGCACTTTGTTACCCAATTATGCTATGAATAATGAAGCGCACTACTTTTTATTACTTTTACTACTGTTTACTGAAAGAAACTATTTGATACGCAGATTCATCAGTCCCGGTATGGTACAGTGGCATCGGTGCTACGGTAGTGGCCCTTCTCCATATCAATGGCTCTATCAAACTGCGCTTGTCTGTCCACAATGTAAGTTTGTTATACGGATAACTATGATTAAGAAATTATGAATATATTATAATATGAATCGTTCCAATTTCAAATTCAAGCTCATGATTCGTTTTTTTCATTTTGGCAGATGATCAAAAACCCTATGAGGTGCCGTGAAACAATGTGCATCTTGGATTGCCAGCAGCCAAGTCCAGGTTGTTTTCTGCGTTATCCTTCTTGTTGGCAATTGGGTATTCGGAAATCGAATGATCACTCGTGGATGCTATGCTGTTCTTCTGTACATCTTGATTCGCATTGCTTGCTTTGGGGACTGTGAGAGGCTTTCTCTATGAATTGCAAGCCAGAGCTCAGAAACAATACATGCTTTCCATGTTTAACCACCTTCCACAAATGATTAAGATGACCAGAATTATGGGAACTGCCATCATACGTGTAAAGGAAAACAAGAATGAAAAGAACATTGACAACAACAAAATCAACAATGAAAAGAACGGAAAGATCATTGAAAACAACAAAAACAACAGCAACAATGGAGAGTATAAGAGGGACTTTATTGTTTTTATGTGAAAGAATCTTGGAATTTTAATTGCCCTGTGATTTGGTTGACATTTGACTGGGGTGGTGTGAGATCAAATACAATCAAATCATTTTCATCATTATCAACATCATAACTTGGGTATCGTAGTCTATTCCTTGGGAATTAGTTGATTCAGTTATAGTACTTCTTTGTTTTTGACAATATGTTTCAATCATTTTATAGAGTATAGAATTAGTCTGGCTGTGACTTGTGATTTGGACTTTACAATTCGAGTATATATGTTAAAGCTATATTCAGTATAGCATTTGGTGTATGCTTTGACCTGACCCCTGACTCTTTCATTGCCGTATTTCTCACGTTCTCAGAACCATTACTTTAGTCTAGTCTAGTGATTTCAGACGCTGTCATAAACCTTATCAGTACATTGGAATTTCTTTATGTAAAGCCGCACAGTGCAGCTATGCTGGCTGAGCTTCACCGTTCACATTCACATTAGTTTTACTTTGCACAGTATGTAATGTAAAGTTAAATTTACAAAGCCTTCTTTTTGAAATGAACCTTCTTGTAGTTTTTGACGACGGCTTGGTTAGCTTTTGTCTCAGTTTTTACCATTGTATAATTGCAGACAATAATATTATGTCAAATGTCATGTAAGTCAGAAATCTGGTATTTTGTTTGTATTTGGAGTCACGTAGGCCCGCCAGGCCACCACTTCTTCT
>JABASF010001380.1:0-22902 GCA_019776145.1 Harlomillsia oculata | reverse complement strand
AACTGTCAATCCTAGTAAAACTTTACTAACGTTCACAACCGCGTCTAATTAATTTATCATACATGCTAATTGGTACTAGAATTTTGGGATTATAGTAATTTAACATTGAAGTGGAAGAAGTGTACAAAAGCTTGCTTTGGGAGCTGATATGTTGCTTTTACGTAACGCATTATTGATCATTTTTTCCACTCGTCCGTCGCAAAGCACAAAAAACAACATTGGAGATAAGATGAGATCACACAATGATTTTTGAACAACGATCAAGAGCTTTAAAACTAAATATTAAACTATGAAAAATACTAATCATTCCAAACCCGGAACCTATAATTTATCGACCTGGTATTAAAAATTAAATTCACATCAATAAATTGCCAGTATGAATTAAAATGTTGTTTGACAGTTACTTTGTGCATTACTAATTTTAATTATTGATCGTGTTTGTTCTTGTCAGCTACCTATAATAATTGTATAAAATCTGTACATTTCATATGGCACAATCGCAACGGGGTTTTGAACTGATTTACCAGTTCAAAACTGCTCGAATGTACTAATTTTACGTTAAGAGTATAGTTATATTCTAATGTAGTAGGTAAATAGTGAAATGTGAAACTAACTGTAATTTGTGTAATAATAATAGAGTACTGATAAATTGAAGATTGTGTAATTGAATTAATCATAATTTCTACTACACAAGCATTTTGAAATTAACCTACTGTCGTCCAAAGGTCAGACTGGGAAGCCAAAGCCACTGAGGACGCTAATACCTAGATTGCCGCTGCCGCAAAACTCCCCCGTCCATGCTAAAGGATTGGGCGACTAAATAAATTTCATTATTAATTAATTTATACCCTTAATTAACAAGTCTGGTTTCTGCTCACATAGTATTTGCATTATGAATCTACTGTACAGAATGGATAGGCACATGAAATCTGTTCTTGTCTGTACATTAACACGAACAAGGGATAAAATTACAGTAATTTTTTACATCTCTGTTTCTTAAAAGTTACTTAATACTAACTTACCTAACAATATACGCTAAGTAGTGTGCAATTGCATGATCCATCCATTTACACTGAAAATGTCTGTTATGATATTTTTTTCTGAAAGTTTCATTTTTAGGCCCAAAATTCGTGAATCGTATCGAAATTGCTGTCAAACAGAGGGTTTGAAAGTAAAGTATATATTAGTGTCTGTACAAAAATTGTTTACCGTTTCACAACACTTGAGAAAAAACATCCACACACGCTACTTTCTACTTTTATAGTATTGAAGCGGTGAAAATGTAATACTTTCAGCTTTACTTACACTTTCTTTCAGGAAACGAATAAAGCTTTTTATATTACATAGAGTTATTTCGATGCTTTTAAATCACTCCTATAGCATTTTTATTGTATGAAGTATAGTTATAATATTTTTTGTATTGCATTCACAACTCACAATAACTTTTATTATGTGCACGGTGTGTATAGTTGCATTGTGTAGCCTACGGGACGTTACGGGAGGTTTTCTTGAATGTGCGAAAAGGGAAAGTCTAGTGAAATGTGCACCTTATAAGAGTCAATTCAGGGTAGTAAATGTTGTCACAGTTCAGTCACAATAGTCGACATTTCTGCCCTCGGACGCTAGCTGCAACAGCGGGAGGCGGTAATCTTCTCCCAGGATGACGTCTGTGAGGCATCCTACCAAGCCTTCCGTGTACTTGTTCATACTCTGGTGCCTGGCATCCTCCAGTCCACCTACAAACCATTAAATGACATGATTTAGGATTTAATATTGCAGTTTGTCCTATAATTTAATTTTAATTGAAACGGGACCTCACCAATGTAAAGGCCGTCATTGATATTAAGCTGGCGCAGCTTTCCGGGTGCTACTCCCGTTACCGGTGGTCCATCATCCACCGACAAACTTGCTTCTTGCTCATTTCTGTTTTAAAAGCATCATATATATGGAATTAATGAGGATTTTTCTGCATACAACAGATTTATAGCTGTGAGATTGACTAAGGAATAATTTATAGTACCTAATGAATTGGACACGATGCCATCGTCCATCATGAATTGTGGTGGAATTGTAGTAGATGAGCGTCTGGCCGGAGCCTAAAGAAAAGGACGCACTCACAAAGCCATTTCTCAGGCCAACGGAAATGAAATCGCTCGCGGACGTCATTCTTTTTCGTCCCGCCCACAAAATGAGACCACGGGACAACGTCGTCCGCACACGGAACGACAAGTTGAGGCGCCATCCCGAAATCCTGCCAAACCCCACAAAGTGAAGGTAAACATGACATATCATCAATCATGAAAGAAACAAAAAAAACCTGCGTGTCTTAAGCTTCTTATAAGTATTGATGAACGAAACCGAATTTTCCTCGCTCGCTCAGTACACTTACCGTTTGATGACTTTGGGATGAGTAAACCTCAAGTATGAGTCTCCTATGAACCTCGGGGCTGTGATCACGTCCTCTTTGTCCATTCGAGTTTGACAATAAGGGTCACGATATCCAAGTGGACAATGACATTTGAATGTGTCTAACTGAGGAATACAATCTCCTCCGTGGTCACACGGATTCCTTAAACATGGATGTGCACAATTTTCCAAATTGACTCCAGACATGGCAGATCCCATAATTCGTAAAGCTTTTTCATTGATCACCAACTACAAATCAAATGAATAAATAATCTCTGTAACTGTAATTTTGGTTTTCGAAAATCTTACTTATATTATATTACGTCATTCATTAGTCATTAGATATACAATTATACACATAAGGTACGGTTTGGTTAACCTTTTTATCTTACATTTTAATGAAAATTGATAATTTAATACTAAAAGTCTAATTTCCGTTCCTTGTCGTTTTACCCATACTCCATACGTCCATACCATAAAATGAAAGAAATGGAAAATGGAACCTTGAAAAGCTTTATGCTACGATATATTAGCATGTTCAAATATTAAAAGGGAGAAATCCTCATGTTAGTCTTTCACGCGAAAGAACCACAATTTCAAAAGATTCCTTCTCCTGGAAATAATCAGTTTCGTTCTGATGCAGATACAAAGTGGAACATGAGGGAGAATAGTCCTCCAAAGCTAAAGAGAATGAATTATATTCAGATATACGATTTCAATACGTGAGTTCCACTAGACTGACTTTCAATTTTTGCACATTATACAATATAATCAGACGGAATAGTGGAAACGTGAGTTTGGGAAAGATACCGTCACTCCACGATCCACGATCTCACATTTCAACTTGTCTCAACTTTCACTTTCGCTTCTACTATTGTACAAAGAGAGAAGACTTGTTGGCTCGAAAATATATGCTTTGATACCGACAAACATTTTAAGAGGATGAGAGAAACTTTGTTTAAAACATCTTCGGGACCATCTGCTATCTAATATAATGCTTTTGTGAATTTCAACAAGAAAACAAGCCGAAGGAGACGAAACGAGAGAACCTAAAATGTTTTATACGTCTCAAACTCTCCCATGATGTGAAAACTAATGAGGATATTTTGGCAATGTAACAATGCAGCCATGAAGAATGCTAATAAGTACAGTATTATATAAAGTCTCAACTAACTCACCTTTTGAATACAACCAGAAAAGCCACCGTGAACTTTCACCTTTGGTGACAACCATTGCGGATCCGGAATTCCACCCAAAAACAAGTTATGAGGAAGTGAAAGCTGAAAGAAAGGAAAATAAAGTAAGATTTTCACATGAAAACAAGGTATAACGAGACTACTATAAATCATTAAAAGCGACCTTATAATGCTAGACAAGGGATTTCTAGTACTCATCAGACAAAATTAATGCACTCTTACATTTATAGTAGTATTCAGCAACTTAGATTTCACGTTTTGAGTAAAGTAAGACGGTAACGTTACAAAGTAGCTTTGGCTTTTTCGTACAGTAGTATGTACATACAGTTTTTCGCTAATTATGTATATGCAAGACTGATAACTGCTATCCAATTTTTGCAAAGTCATTATAAATGTATTGCGTAAGAATGTCATTATAATGATTATAATAGTATAGTATAAAAACCGAAAGGAGAGCAACTACCCGGGTTTCCTGACAATGGTATATTTTAGCACAGTTTCTGATGCTATCTCTGCACGTACCGAAAAATTCTTATCAAACCGGAAATGAGAAAAGCGAATAAATCAATACTAAAAAGCATTTAAATTCATTTTTGCTCAAGACAATGATTTATGTAATGCACGAGTGATGCGACGTAGTACCTGTGTGAAGGCTCCAGGCGTGAGGGCCATTAGGGGTGATTGATTATCAATCCTCATCGAGATGAGACGTGATGTTCGACTCACTTGTACGCGATGCCATTCACTGAGACTCACTCCAGATTCACTCCTAGGCAAAATAAGTTCATAGAGTTATAAGTTATAGTTATGAAATTCTAGAAGTAACTGTGGGCGGGCATTGCATTTTACGAAATAATGTTAAAACGTAGTACATATTAGTAAACAGCCAAGTTAATGACGGTTTGCGATGTTTTATTATCTGATGGACAACATGCTATCATTTTGGTTAAAAGTGACTTCAAATGCTAGAATAGGAAGCTAAAAATAGACTGAATGATGTGAGGTTGTCTGCTAGCCTCATGTTTTGGTAGTACTACTAATGCAATGTGCAATTACGTGCTCGCTCCTAGTGCAGAATCGATAAGATTAAAGTTTCATTAGGAAACGAAGGGCGAAAGAGAAAGAGGTGAAGAATTTCCGAGGCCAACTCCCTTCCTGTTGTGTAAATATACCAGTTTAGTAGTTTCTAGAATCCTAGTTCATTCCCGCATGCATAAAAGATGTAGTTTTCAAAGCCCGCAGAGACCACACCCGATGCCGATGACGGTTTACAACGAGAGAAATGAGGGATAAGATGACAACCTGATGATGGCAGTGCCTGTTCCCAAATCCATAGCAAATTCCAAGTATCCTTGATCAATAGACAACGCAATGAAATCTCCCATTCCGTCTGTCTTGTAGCCATTGTACATTATCAGCCCGTCCATCGCATCAGCCTTGAATACGATTTCTAATTCCAACCATGACAAGACGCGAGTTAAACCCAATCCACCATACTTGAGATATGACGATCCATTAAATGAAGGAATCTGAAAAGAAAGAAGAAATTGAAACCCGAAATGAGTTGAGGACCGGGCATGAAATTACCAAGTTTTGCACACTCTTCATTTCATTCCGGAGAAAATCTTTTGAGGCGGAATGACACTTCCCAGAATGACATTAAAGGTTGTATTAAAGCCCAGTTTATCGATCAAGCAGGCAACAGATGCTTCTGCAGAGATAATCAGAATTGTGAATAGGGGAAAAACACAATGAAAGATCCTTTTAGGAAAAGAGGGGAAGGACTCTAAGGAATACGGACGATAACACTGCACTACAAGAAAATATAGGAAGAAACAAGGCAAGGAAGGCAGGAAAGCTATGTGAATGCGGAATCGAACCATTGAGAAAGCTTAAGAAGGGCTCTCTGTATAAAGTCAGGAAATTCATCTTTTAGTTGCTAAGAATGGGAAAAGAATGCGGGTTTTGGTGATGAAAAAACTTTCAACGCTCCTCTAAGAAAAATCTAAAGAATCTTCATCAAAAAAGTCCACCGTTCCGATTTTAAGCGGGGAGTCAAATACATAATACATGGAACGTTATAGAATTCTTTTGATGGTTTGTGTGCTGCGGTAGTCAATTCACTGAATGAATGTAAAATGCTAGTTTTCATGCAGTACCTGAAGATCCAAAGGTGTTTCACAGAATGCTCCAGTGAATCCCAGAGGACAAAGACATGTTGGGTTCTCATCTTTCTGTACAATACATTGACCTCCGTGTTGACACCGAACGAGGTCACATACACCCTGGTCATTGCAGCTTTCTGTTAATTAATTAACAAAAGGTTTGTGTTTCATGAAAGTGAGCTTGTTTTCGCTTCGTCGTAGGCAGATAATTGAATTATTCACTACGCATTGTATACGAGAGTAGTTATTAGTAGTAAACAAATATATGTATGGCAGTACCCATATCAAATCCCTGAATGGAATCCCCAGCAGGCTCCAGCCCGAATCGGTAAGCCCGATCGTTAATAACTAAATTACGAATACAACCACGGAACCCGCCCGTTTTCTTTAGGACAGGAACAGCTGTTGTTTGTGACTTTCCAGAGTCGCTGTCAGAAGAATTTGACCCTGTTTCAGTTCCCTGGTGACCTTTTGGTGGAGCGACATCATCCTTGTCTCTGAGCCCCGCCTCTGGTTCTTCATCCATGTCTGAAACATTGGATGACGTTGCAACCGTTGCAAGTGAGTTGAAAGTAATGTTTCCCGCCCCTCCTATGAAGACTGGTTGTCGAAACGTGATCCGAGAGAAGAGTCCCTGCAAATTTCCGGAAAGGTTTCAAACAGTGTAACACAAGAATTCATTCGATATGACACATCTTTGCGAAATTCCGAGTACCAATCTCTACCCGGATGTTAGTTTTGAGGAAAACAGTTTTAATTTCCTGTCTCTTGCGGTTGTTGAAAAGCTCTTCATGCAAAGTACCGTTTAAATTCATTCTCTGCTATTAATACCATCGTCGAATCCAACTGCAAAGTTGCCGTTTATTCTTATATAGGATATTTATGCAGCGTTCCCTATATCTCTTTAGTATTCAGGCTTTTCCCTTAGCGTTGCATTGTGCAAAATGAAAAAAAAAACTTAAAAGCAAACGAGTGCTGCTACTTAAGAAGATAGAAAAGGATAAACCCTTTTACTTTTCTAAATCCAACCGCAATTTTTCCCTTATTCACCATTTCTCGTCTTTGGCTTTTCTTTCTTCATTCGTGACGATGGCTTTTAGAGGAGCAAAAAAAAGTAAAAAGGAAAGGGTGGAGCCTCCAACGTGGCGTCTTGACTTCTCTGGGGAGCCCTTTTCTCCTAGCCATAGTAATGCTCCTTTGGCTCCGTTGACTCAATTTAGATTTTATGACGCAGAGCGAAACGTCTTTGCTTCCTCACAGCTCTATGTAAAACTAGTACTTTCGTTATACTATTCTATACTTACATTTGACTACGACGACTACGACGAGTCATTGGTTCGAATTCCTAACCACATTTTCCAAATGTCTATGACTATGACAGAACGTGTGAAAATGAGTCGCTTAAATGACATGAAGAGCAAAAAATACGGCATGAGTCACGTACTTTACTCCGTCCCTGAGTGAAAGGACCGTCGTTCAGTTGCATCCATCCATCCCATCTTCTTCTCACTATTGACACTCGGTTCCATTGTTGCAACTGAACAGGTTGACTTGATCGGACGACTCCAGAGCCTGAACCACAATCAAAGCGGAATTCCAAGTACCCTTCGTGTAAGTAAAGCGCCAAGAAGTCTCCTGATAAATCTTCTCTTTCTCCAGTGAGAAGCAGAATGCCATTAGGTGTTTCGGGTCGAAACTCCATTGAGATTTGATCGGACATGTAGGCTTCCTGGAGTACTGGGAATGCTACCCAAGACTGACCACGGAAGAGTCCACTGTTGTAGCCAGTACTTTCATCCCGCTCTTCCGCTGTGAACACAAACACAAGACAGGGAAAATAATGGAGAGTGATATAATTTGAAAAACGATGGGCGACAAAAGCCAATCGCCCACGTTGTCGTGCTCAGTTTGAAATGGATCGGTGACAAAGATCAACAGTGCTGAAGAATGGTAAGAGGAGAGCAGGGAACAGAGGAACGCTGGGTTGGTTGGTTTAGTTCGGTTGGTCAGGATGAAATCAATTTGCCATAGCGCCTCAGGAATAAGGTGAGCTCGGTGTGAGTTTAAGGGTTCTCAACGTTTTCTTTTTGGACTACTAGGAAGGAAGGAAAGATATGAGTGCTGCAAAATGGTCGTGTTTGGACAAAGTAGATGACCCGACACGGTCGTTCGGTGTGAAAATACGAGGCTCGAGGGAATTTCAGGCTCATCGGTTTCCTCTCTTGAAACGAAAGGTTCTTTCAGTGCGAGGAAATTGCGTTTTTTCAACTTTCTCTTTCTTTTTTGTCCCAACGAGACTTTCACAGAAGAGCCACGCAATGACTTTTAATTGACTATTAGACTATACAGTTTTCGTTCATATCCCCCGTTTATATCAGATAACACTATGCATTCATGTTAATTGTGTACTTTACACATCAAATGGCATAGCTATTTACCTTACAAATGACTACACAACAAAGGCAAGGAGCACGAAAATTAATTTGGCGTACCTATTTCACAAAAGAGACCGTGGTAACCCATTGGACACAAACAGCGAAACCCCGTTAGTCTTTCTTCAATGTCGGCATCTTTGCTGTTTTCTCTGCTGCACATACCTCTCAAACACTTGAGTGGACAATCAGACGCTTCCGATTGAGTTTCTAGCTTGATTGGGTTTGTATCTTGTTTGTTTTGCTGGATACTTGGAATAGCGACTTTGACATCGTCTTTAATGCTGTTGTCATTTGGAGACGATGGAGCTTGTGGGGGAAGAAGAACGTCAATTTCTTCACTTTCCACAGAGGACGAAGGTCCAGCATCCGCAGAAGTTAAAGGTCCAGGATTTGTAGGAACTTTCTTATCTACATCCTGAACATCGTCATCCTCCTCGGATGAATCATCAAGGTCGTCATCTTCTTCGTCTTCTATCTCTTCTTCTTGTGATTCGAAAGCGATATCATCTTTAGCTGAGAGAGTTGAGGATGACAACACGGACACAGTTGTTGTTTCCGTAAGCGGCTTAGCTTCTGCGTTGAGTGCATGATTCCACTCTTCTTCATCGGAATCCTCGCCGAATGTAGAGTTTGTGATTTCTATAGACAGAAAAATAGAATTGATTGAAGATAAGACACGGAGCATATCGAATGGAACCGAAATGGGATCAAGTGCGGTTGCGAAAGGAGAGATCGTGTGACAAGTTGGCTGTAAAAGGCTGTGTGAGCAATGTGCGTCGTATGGAACTTGGGAGTGATTGGAAAAACGATAAAACTCAACAAGATTTGCCGTGACGGCAGAAATTGGTCATAAAATGAGAAACATGTCGATTCGTCCTTCTCAAGAGTCAAGTGCTCTTGTCTTCAAGCACCGACTGTGAATCTCCCATTTGACTCCTCATTTGTAATATTATGCGTTTTCGTCTCTTTTTAGCAATGGATAAAACCCAAATTGCAAGATAAAATTTCGAGTATATTAATTCTTAAGGTCATGCATTTTAAAGATCATTTTCGAAGTCTTATATGTGCCATGTCATGGCCATAATACTTATAGGACGAAAAGCATTCGTTCATATTAAAAACGATAAAACTCAACAAGATTTGCCGTGACGGCAGAAATTGGTCATAAAATGAGAAACATGTCGATTCGTCCTTCTCAAGAGTCAAGTGCTCTTGTCTTCAAGCACCGACTGTGAGTCTCCCATTTGACTCCTCATTTGTAATATTATGCGTTTTCGTCTCTTTGCGTTTACCAATAGATAAAAACCAAATTGCAAGATAAAATTTCGAGTATTAATTTGTGAGGTCTTGCATTTTTAAAGATCATTTTCGAAGTCTTATATGTGCCATGTCATGGCCATAATACTTATAGGACGAAAAGCATTCGTTCATATTGCATTACATGGGTCTTGTCTTGGCGTAACATAACGTAATAAGAGTTTGATGTGGAATTTTCTGTGTGGACACAATTTAAAATCATTTCACGTAAGACGCCCAGCGGTACAAAGCGAGAGAAGGAACGGGTTTTTCATTCTATATGAATTTCAGCATGAATTTGAAACCGTATGTACTCGCTTTGAGAATAATGATGATGATCAGGTTCAATAATGCAAAGGCCCCAGGAGCAACAGCTGGAGAAGGTAGTGCTTTTTCGCTAGGCTATTTCTGCGAATGGTAGCATACGTACTACGTACAGAAGAACTAAGAGTGTTCAAGTCATGAGTAAACAATCGGACTTTTGCATACAACACCGTTCAATTATTCAGATGGCAGCAAATGGAAGTAGAGAGTAAAGTAAGAGATGGAGAACTGGAGACAAGCCGTATGACTTTTCTCTCCTCCGCAGCTTTTGCACTCGTGCAGTTTTTCCCTTCGTTTTTATTTTCACCATTTTGAGACAGAGGAGAAAAGCAGGCGTATCAATGTGCGACAGAAGGTTGTAATGGGTCGCATCTCAGGCAACAGCTGGCAAATACTTTCACAAGACGACTTTCTTCAATGCCTAGCGGTTATGGACATTCTCACTTGAAAAGAAGAAAATGAGAGAAGAAGCAGTACAAAAACACAAAGAAAAAATACCAACTCATTTCCTTTGCTTCCAAACCGTCCGTCGTCGTCCTACTTTCTTTCTTAAAGTACGACGCTATCGAAAATTGCGTGGTAGTTTTTCCTTTTCTTTTGACACACGACGGCACATTTTCCTCACAATTTGCGCCGACAATGTAATTAGGTCGCTCTATTGTAGAACTTTGAACCATCCTATCGTCCCAAACTGTCAATCTTTTCAGAGGCTAGTAAAATTACCCAACTTGCTTGAGAGTGGAAAGTCTCTTAGGTTCCTATTATTACTAACGATAAATTAAAAATAATGTGCCGAACAATTTACGTCAAAGTCAGAGTTGAGTTCGTAAAGCATTAAAAATCAGCTTGAGACTCACCAACGCAACTGTAGCCATCCAAAAGAAGTCGGTAGCCACTTCGACATTGACATTCGAACGTACCATCGTGTAGTTCCACGCACAGTTGTACACAAGGGCTGGATGCACCGCATTTCCCTGGAAAGATCAAGAAAAGAACCAAAATATATTGCAGCGATTATTTTTGTATTTTCTTTAGTGGAAAACTCTGGATCATAGATCATAATTAAAGAAGGCTTGAGGTGTTTGTTGGAGTGGGACGGGAGAAACGATGAAAAATGGACAAAAGGGGCGTAGCTCATTGATTCCTCATTCAGTGGCTATCCATGACACAAGAAACAAGCCGGTAGTTTGATAACCTGACCATCTTATAAAGGGGAGATGGAAGGCACTCTTGGAGAAGTTTTCGTGAGGAGATTCTTCAAGACTGGATAAACTCCATAGATTTCTCCGAAGGATGGGGGAGGTTTTCCCGGAAATAAATGGGTTCGGAGGCACATCATCTCTGATTATTGCTGGGGAGAGCGAGGGGACATAATGGCTCCTGTCCTACGACGCCCTTTTGCCACTTTTTTCGTTTTGGATTCCACGGTGAACATGTTGCATCAAAAGTGAAGGTAGAGAAGAGAAGCACATACTCGGACTATTTTGAACAGTAGGTACCCAAAATACCCGGGTTTTACTCCTGGAAAAACTTTTTGAGTTTTGGAGAGAGAAAAGCAGATGGTTTCTGTCCACGGGACACGATGTATGGCTTTATTATTCCAAAGTTTTCAACTCGTCCATTTCTCACTAGCGTTTCTGTAAAATGAATTCGTTTACTTGGACGACTAGCACGGAAAGCAAGATTGTTAGGAACGTGTGAATGAGAGAAGGTGAAAATGAGCATGAAAAATTCATGGACGATGACAAAATGTCAATTGTCAGCAAAAATTGGAAAACGTGAGTGACAAGGCCGGAACAAGTGAAAATGACATATAGAAGCGAAGAAGGTAAAATGGAAAAGGCGAACGACCCGTTGATTGAATCTTGTTTGAAAGGTTCGTCTTGTGAAAATCTCATTAATTTGAGTGAAAGGAGGCGACGACAAGGAAAGCAACGATGCAAATGCGAAAAGCAACTTATACTCACTGTTGATTATCTTATGGTGTAGAATCAAACCACGTAGTATTCATAATTGACTCTTGCTGAGGTAAATAAAGTTACCTTTTCCTTTTCATTTCCCTCACCACATGATTTACTGTAAGATGAACAACCAAAACGAAGTAAACATTTTCTCACTTTAGTCTAAAAGCCACAAGGAAAGTGTGCCATGCAAATGCCGTTATGTTTTCATGAATAAATTGTTCCCAACTTAAAGAACCCGACAAAGTAACACTAACAGAAGGAAAATCATGCGATTTTGCATTTAACAAAGTTGTCTTCCAACAAAAACTTTCCAAGGTGTGTGTATCTGTTCCGTTCGTTCCAGACAGACAATTCCGCCCACTGCGCATTTTTTGCTCCACCAAGCACTTTCCATCAGTTTTCTGTAATGTGTGTCCAACAGAGTCTACACGAGAAGAAATTACGTAATGCGAATTTGTCTACGTAATAATTTCAAATCACGAAGGGAAACCTATGCGAAGAAGACAAACTTGTGCGCAAAAGTTCTTATATCAATCTCCCTTTTCACTTTCTCCATCTCACAGAAGCAATACACTGGAATGTAGCAGATCAGGGTGTATCAAAGAAATGTGGAACACGAGCAAGGCACGGTGAGCACAGAATTTTTGCACACTTTTCGGAGCTGGTACTTTAGACTCTAAGCCTATAAATCGAAAGCACTTTTACAGTTAAAAATAACAGTGCCAGAAAATTCAAGCCTGTTTATTCACCCACTCACTGACTGAGTATACCAGAGTCGCATCGATCCATTATTTGAAAATCTACTGGTACATTTTAGATTTATAAAGACATCAGATAAGAGAAAGGCAGGGGAAAAGCCAATGTAGAATTATATGGCAATGGCCTGTCATGTTTCCTTATTCCCATGTAAGCACTCCTGCATTACTTTACTGCTACATAATGGTAGCAGTATTTTGGGAAATTCTCAAACCCGCTAGGGTTGGTGCAACTTTATTTTTTAGGATTTGATGTCAGTCCTGAGTTCTCAGCAGGTGCTTTGTATGCCTCTTGAATACTCCATACTTTCACACCTCAAGAGGCTGAAAGAATTTTTTATACGCGGAAGCCAACTCGCCTGTATAAGTTTACGTCAGCTTTCTGTATCTTATGGAACAACAAGGTTGAAAGTAGCATTTTTGGGAGAATTTTCCATTCGATATCCAGAGAACCGAACACAACTTGCACGATAATGGATGTTTTAAATGGATTTTTTTGTTCATGGAAAAATATGACAGAGGAATTTAAAAAAGTTTGCATGATGGTATGGAATGTGAACGACGAACCGTGAAAAGTTTACAGGTGTAGTGGTATAAAGAAAGCTTTGGCTCAGTGAATAAGAGGCTGACAGGTTCATTTGTTCGTAGTAAAGTAGTGCGTCTAGCGAAACCCTAGTTGTACCCAAGAGAACCTGCGGAGACCTTTACTATTTGTTTACTTTGTCTTCATTCTGTTGTTATTTTTCCCCGTTACAAACTAAACACAAAGACAGGAGAAAAGCAAAGTTGGCCTTTTTTTAAGCAAACTCTGAACCGTGGAAAAGTTGACGTTGGCCAATTTTTCAACTTTTTGCGAGTCCCTTGACATTTGCATAAAATGGAAAGCGGCACAGTACCACAGTAAATAACTTTGTAAGCTCCACTTAATTGCATAGGAAATTCAACTGTGCTCCTATTGGCTTTTCGTAGGATCTCTTTTATGTGTTTTTAGAGGTCTTGTAGGAAAGAGGACTGACTTACTAACTTCTTCATGCTGTTGCTTCTCGAGGAAGAAAACA
The DNA here is from genome assembly GCA_019776145.1 of Harlomillsia oculata. Lineage (NCBI taxonomy): Eukaryota > Metazoa > Arthropoda > Collembola > Entomobryomorpha > Oncopoduridae > Harlomillsia > Harlomillsia oculata. The sequence goes on along the minus strand of JABASF010001380.1, from coordinate 9,303 downwards.
CAATATCATTTCCTTTGGAATGTTTTGCATTCATGAATAAACTTCATATCTCTTCAAAAATTGTTTTATAGACTGACTACTTATTGCTTTTTGCATAAAATGATAAAAACATGCTGTGATGTTATGATTTGATATTCTACATTGCGGAGAAATGAGGACAGAGAAGGAAAAATAGTGAGAGTGAACGAGAGCATTTTTATTATGTATTATATTATGGTCCATTAGACATTAGACGAGTTCTTTGCTGTACGCTACGGTGCAATTACATCTTGTCTGCCTTTACGTGACAGTTATGATCATAGCAGAATAGTAGTGGAATGGCGAAAAGAAAGTAGAAACGAATGAATGAAGAATGCATTATTAATCCAAAATGTGGTAAGGCTTTTTTGTTGTCGCACGCACCGAAAAGCGTTTATTCCATGAGCTGGTCATAAATCGTGGGTGTATTGGGAAAGAGAATTGAAGCAATTCTGGCCACGTCTTCATAGTCTCATGGACCTTGGAGTTATGGTTATGAGGACCACTTGTTCCATTCCTTGTCTTGGCTAATTCTCTTCCCTCTTGAATAGAAAATAGGAAAACAGGGAGAAGTCTGAGAAGTGCTTCGAAAAGGGAGACAAGGAGAGAGCGGAACGAGGAAAGACGAAGACGCGCATGAGAAAGAAGATTAGACAAATATTTGCGTGCATTCGACGTGAGTCAAGGAACATCTGCGACGCTCTGAACGTCTGAACAGCTTTTCCTATGTAGCTTTCCTGCATTTCAATCGAGATTTTGAGAGAAACTAAGGAATTCCCATGCACCTAATGGGTCTTTCCCTACAGTATCGATTACATCTTACGGACTTGTATGTCTTTCGGGAATAAGGGCGTAACACACTTAGCCCCACAGTCCACAGTGCACTGCAAGCAACGTATAACGCAATTACATTACGCAATCATCTTTAATCAAATGTGGGAAAATCGAGACAAACTAACGAAAACCTATAAAATGAAGCATAATGTAAAATTGTAAAACAAAATATGATACGGCACCATGCAGCAAGCAGCATACAGCATGTTAACATAATCGTAACATTTTGGATAGTAATGTCGTGAATCTTTTCCTTGCCTGCAATGCTTGCGATGCAAGTTAAAATAATACAAGTGCTGAAAAATGTAAAGGTGTAGAAAGTTACGACGAAAAGTCTAGAAGGAAAGGTACCTACACTGAATTTCAATTTGGTTGTTCAATTTCTTCACAAGTGTCCCAAGACAAAGGAATAAAGGAGGTAGTGTGACTTGGATCGCCTTGTCAGAAAAAGGCGTGTGCACTTGATGCAAATGCAAAAAAATGTGGCACTGAACGAGAAGGAGAATTTTCAATTTGCTTGCATTCGTGCGATTTACGAGCTCCACTTTTCTCTTGACAAGACGACTAGCTTCAGATTGCTTAGGGCAACTGGTAGTGAAATGGGAGATTGAGAAAATAAAGGAGTTCAAAATCGAAAGAAAGAACGAGAAAGTAAAGTACAAGTCATGTACCTAACTAAAGGGAACTGAGGCTGAACTAATGTTGGGCAATGCATGCCAATGATGTGGTTTTGGAGGAAGTATTAGCTCATTTCCTATTTTCCCTCGATCAATAGACGACATAGCAAGCAAAGTAGCGTCCACAAAAGCCTTCCTTGGGTTCCTGCACTCAACTCTTCACTTTTTCAATGCTTTCCAAAGTCCAAAAAGTAATGTTCACATGGAACACGAACAATAAACCAATTTGCACTTTTGTACACGGTTTTCATATAGACAAGCGTATAAAAAATCCTTTACAACTATGCTTTAGCATTTTTTATGCGCTTGTGACAAAGCACCGTACAAAAAATGACTTTTTAATGTCGGTGTCTACGAAAGCCTTCGCTGAAGGTAAAAGCCAAGGAAGTTGACTTGTTTCAATTTTTTCTTCAGAGTCAAGTCAAACCAAGAATTGCTTCAGCCATTCAGCCATTTCCCCTGTTTTCTATTCCCAAAAAGACAAAATCTCATTTGTCGCAAGACGAAGGAGGTTTGTATCGACCGCATCCTTGCGTTGGTACTGCCGCTAGCTTGGATTATGGGGATTGACGACCCAATTCGGAGATTATTTATTGTACGACTGTAAGGATGAGAATGGAAACGTGTGAGCAGGTGAGAATGGGTTGAAAAAGGCCAACGGGAAAAGAAGAGAAAAGCACTGTATGAGTTCCTTTCACTCGCCATAAAGTGTCAAGTGGTCCATTACGCTCTACACAAGACCGCCGAGCGCACTTTTCTCACTAATGGGCCTCGTGCATTAATATTTATGGGACACCCGGATTCCAGACTTGGACGGATCTTGAGAACTAGCAGAGTTTATATAATAGCGTGCGATTCCGTACAGATTATGTGGCACATTCGTCAGAGTCTTAGAGTATATGCATTTCTGAGTACAACAGATTATTATAAGCATCATCTGTAGCTATACAAAATTACGAAAATGAGTTTTATGAAATTATAACGAGAAAAAGGACCGTTTGTGCTATTAGTTTCGTGAAATTCGTGAAATAATGCATCATCATTTTCATTTCAGCTATTGAATGTTGGAATCGTATCACCACAGGTTCACAAACTACATTAGACGTTCTCTAAAAATGTTTTTATGCGAAGAAGACCTGATAAGCGCACTTTTAAAGACTTGTGACACTCTAAAAGGAAAGGAATTTCAAGGATGTTTTTGGATTTTGGTAAAGTAAAGAAAGGCTTTGTGAGGTACAAGGGAAATGTGAGAGAAGGCTTAGAAACTGCAAATGTCAGCAGACAACAACACACCAGAAAGAGCCGATTGTGTCGAAGGAAAGAGGGTCTTAAAACCCTGGACAAACTGGTCACTGAGCCGTGGATGGCGACGCTAAAGGCGAACAAGAGGAGTAGCTCCGGATTTGGTACGTCCAAATCGAATATTTCCACTTCCCTGCAAAAATCGTGTCAGGAAGGCATTCAGCAGCTCGTGAGCTTTTCCCGGATTTCCCAACCGAACAGAGCGTCATAGCTAGAAAATTCCACTCAGGGTCCCCAAGAGACATGGATCAATATTGACCCAAGGACTACAGTGGTTTCATGATTCGAGTCCTTATTCTTTTCCTTTCTAACAGGATATCCTTGAAGAATCCATCACATATTCGTATATATATGTTTTAAAAATACGATATTTTGATGCAAATCAAGCCAAGCGGCAAACGACAAGAATAAGCAATAACGTAGTACAACAAGTCTCATTTCGTTCCTTATCCATTTCAATATTTGAGCTTGGGACTCACAACTTTCTCTGTACAAACAACGCATCAGTCAACTTTCACAAAATCCAAATAGTTCAACTAGTACTATGCACAAGATCTTCAAAAAACAGTTTTAGTATGTTCAGTCTTGAAAAAGGTGAATAAAATATGTATACCGGAAGTGAAAAACTCAACTTTTGTCGAGTCATGATGGGAACCATATGCATGCATAAAAAATGTAAAAAATAGTGTTGTCTCTTCTATAGTATCCTCTCCAGCAAGTACATTTCAAGCACGTAGCGTTGCGTATCGGGAAAAAACTCAAATTTATGCTGCTTCAGATTTTGTTGAAAGATTTTTTTGGCACGTTTGAAGATACTCGTGCAAAACTTTTGTCACTGATAAATCGACAAGTCTCTTCTCGCACTTTCTCTGCGTCATTTTTTGCAAAGCGTATCAAAGGCTACGATGGTCCGCATGCAAATGACTCTGACTGAAAGCACGGGTAAAGAGTAAATGGGTAAAGTGCGTGCTTTTGCCCAAAATGGTACACGCCAGGCAGTCGAGTCCTCTGAAAAAAGGACCTTTTACTTTCCACTTTCACCATAGCAGAAATATAATATAGCAGTGATAATAAAAAGGAAGTATTAGGAGTGAGTGAAATGGGAAATGAAATATGGTTCCCTGTAGTTGTTAGCCATGGGCGCCTTTTGTGTTTATGAACCTCATGAACAAGACTCTCTGAATTTGTTTACCCTTAAAAATTCTCATGACTTTCGTAGGCATGTTTTTAACCCAGAGCATTAACTTCACCTTACAAAAGAAAGTGTAGTAAGACAACATGAGAACAAGACGGTTTTGTGACAAAGAATCAGGGCTATCAGACTTGAGACGAAGAGATTGTGCCGACCAAAAAAACTTGTCAGTTGTTCCTTCAGTTGACAGACGCTATGAATAGGAGAAATTGAAGTTGTAACTTTTCAAAAGTGAACTGCACTAATTGACAAGAGTTGTAAAACAAAAGGAATTGATATACTTTCCCTCCTTAAAGTTTTAGTTGAAATTGGCTTTTTCAAAGTAAGAAAGTGAAGAGTAGGCGTTTCAAAGCAGACTGAAGATAGACGTCTCTCTCGTTAAAATTGAGTAGGAGTAATGCGGCAGTGCGTGTCACGTCTTTCACAACTTTTACTTTACTTCCAATGGTCACAGTTCCTTTTCCAGGACAGTCGAGTTTCAACAAGAGAAAAAGGGTGCCCATTCGATGTGTGTCCGTGTGGGTGTATAGAAAATGTTTATACAGTGGGTAGAAATGGAACTTAAAACTTGCTCCAACTTGGAACGCTGGAATGGGAACTGGAACTGGAACTCCCTTTGAACGGACTGGACAGCTGGAAAACCCCGTAGAGAAAACGTTCACTAATCGATAGACTGTGACTGAGGGAGTCCGAGAGAGTCCGCATTGACATGAGAAGTCAATCCCCTGCAATCAAGCGAAAGCGGAAGCTATGACTTCACCAAAACTAGCTTAGCCAAAGTCGGAAAACCACCCAATCGAGCTGAAAAGTATCCAGAAAACTTTTGATACTTTGTTTGCTTTTTGGTTGATCATTAGTTGGAGTCGATTTGAAAGAGTGGAATTAAGGACGACTTGAAAACAAATCAGATAGTAGGCGAAGGAACACTTAAAACTAAGAAAATACTTTTAACTAGGTGAAAAGGAAAGACTAACATGGAACACTTTCCTTTTCAAACTAACTCAGACTTCCTACGTTATAGCTTAGAAAATAAGAAATAATCAGGAAAGCTTGAGTTTAGCTGCTTACTATAATCGGAATCTTTAGAATTCGAATTCAAAAGAGATTAATGTTTGTGGGTTGTCAATAATTTAAGATTATTTGGAAATGGAAAGCTTAAAGATAAAAGGAAATGGAGTTTACGAGCTGTAGAGAAAAGGACCATTAAGTCTCCTTGCAAATAAAACTGTCTCACTCTTTCCACTGGGAATTAAACAGTATATTTACTCGCTTGGGCAAAATATGAACTTCCTTTGGGACGTGCCAGCTTTTGCCTTGCTTTTCTCTCCACTTTCTCCCTCTTCAAAGCATATATGTTCACTTTTCATTCTTAAATGACGGCAGATTTGGGTCAAAACTCCTTCTCCTCTGCAAAGTTAAGCTTATGGGAAAGACCAGGAAACATCTTTTCACTCTCATTCTCCCTAGGGGATCAAAAACCGTGTAGACTTGTTCTGCATGGTTCACCGAATTAAAAGTACCAACTTGAAATATTATCGTGTCATTGGTAGAAAATACATGTTCCTCCAGCATTCATTCCGTACGTTTAACCCGTTGAAAGAGCATTTAGTAGTTTACAGGTTCGTGAGTCCAGAATTAAATGCAAAGTACAACAAAGCAAAGCGAGAGCAGCAGCTTGGAATACTTAACGCTTACAGTAGTTGTGGACTTCCCAAGGAAAATTTTGCCATCGTAAGGAGAATGAAAAGGAACCTGGTGATTAAGGACGGACAGAAAGGGCGGATTATGCTTTCATTACCCTTTTGCAATCCAACCGGGCGTGAACGGCAATTTCTACCACGTTGCTCCTTACACAAGAACCGCGTAGAACGAATTGCTACCTTGTGACAACAACGAAAATTCCAAGTCCTCCTCGTTTTCTTGGAGTTCTACTGTTTTCTCACACATTCTTTCATAGTAATGCTTTCAATTTCAGGTGTATTCTTCCTATACTGTCACAGTCATATAGTCTCATATTGTCATATTAGTAAGTATTACTTTCGCATACAATTTTCATTCCTTTTCCTTTTCTGGCCGGGCATGGCAGGTTCATAAGTTTGATATTTAACTTTATCCCTATTCTATACTATAAAATGCAACTTAAGTATTACTAAAAAAGCAAAGAAATATGGGCAAAGGCGAAAAAAAATCCTTTTGACATTTTGTTCATTCTCCTGACAGGAAAATTCAGATGGCCTCCTTCTGTCAGATACAACATAACCTGTCATTTCACTCCAGCGCATTCATCACCAGCAAAAGTCAATACTTTCACAACGGGAAGTTGAATTTATGACATTTTGTAACGTATACTTTCATAGTTCGGTTATTTGGTGTTTTTCTTGAGAACGGCGGCATTACGATTGGTCTAATCTTGTCGCAGTTCTAGAATACGTAACGTATGTTGTTGAAAATTTCAATTTAATTGGAAGAACGAGACGGTTTGAGACGGATCCGACGAAGCTGAGCCTTTTGGAAAGTCTTTAATAAGTGTGAAATAAGTTGTTCTTTAAGCGTGTACAATTCCAGCACTTGTTGCTAATGATGTTGACTTTGCTTGTCTTCTTTGCAAATAAAACTTTTCCCCATTTTTTGTGTGATTTTTACTTCGCTCCAGCAGCTGTGTAGCGTCACACACGTAAAGTCCATCCAAGTCACAGGAAATGTGAGGAAAGTGCCAAATACCAAAGCGCGACTAATGCGTTTCGAGCAGAAGTCGCCAAGCAGTGAATCTTCTTGATTTTTTTTGTTGTTTACTTTTTTGTTGTACATTTTTCGTACGATTCGTACGTAAATGTTGTTTTTACTATGCAATATAAGTTCCAACACGCGCAATTCTTTCAATGCGATTATCAAATTGGTTTTATGGACACGCAAAATTATAAAATATGGTACGCTTGAGTGGGAGTTACTACAACATAATTCGTGTAATATTGAAGGGAAGTTGACATTTTTGCCCCCATTTGGCATTTGAATTGAATGAAGATGGGTCAAAATTTAATTAGAAAACGAGAGAAAGTTGGTTCTCCTCAAGTGAAATACTTGCATGTGAACCTGACAGGAATCTGACAGGTGAAATATGGCTAGGATGTCAAGAGAGTCACTTACCACCCGTATGACTGTACCATTCATTCAGATACCTTTTGTACCTTTCCATCTCAGGAACAAAGCTATATCTTAGATTTTGTATATATTCGGACAGTGTATGGATTTTGAAGGCAATATTGCATTCAATTTTAAATACATGTGCTTATTGCCTATATTAATGCATAAATGTGTTGTTTCGGATTGTAACAAGATAATCTTACCTTGGAAAGCTGCTTCGAAGGCCGTTCCGTCAAAATCTGCAAGTGCGAGCTCCCACAGGAAGCCGATTAGAATCCACCCAAGTTTCATGATGCACACTGAAGTTCGTCACTTCGTTACAAAGGATCTACAGTGACCACCAAGAACCACAAAGACTTGCGTCTCATTGTCACTTTGAGTTTCTCTGAATCTATCGTGTGCTTCTCAAGTCACACGTCACCATGCGGTCAAACATGAAGATGCTTTGCAGCGTACAATAGTAAAGAATTTTTTGTGACAGAAAGATGCTGATGAAGGAAAGAAGTTATACACAACTTTATGATGCCACTTGACCCGAAACGGTCTTAGAGCGGTGCTTAGCCTGAATTATCCATGTGATTCCAGTTTTGCAGCAGGTCACAAAGAGAAAAAGCTAAGGAAATGAAACGAATAGGAGAGAGTGGAGAGAGCGAATGCGTGTGTGTGAACACCGGAGAAAGTGCAGAGGGAGAACTGACTGAGCTGACAGAGCCCCTCGCCTGCCCAACACTTCGATCCGACACTTTTATTCCCGTCCGCATGCCTCGTATTGATTCACAGCCACACGCTCCTACACTGCCAAGACCAAAACAGACCCGGGAAGAGGGTTCCCGGAATGAATTCACAAAAGCCTTCTCCGTTTCTTTCTTCATGTGGTCCCGTTCAACTTCCTCAAGTAGTGAGACATAACGGAACCCAAACTTGGGGCCACTGTACCTCACAACCTGCTCGACGATATCCTTAGTACGCCATTGTATTCATGCCGTATTGTCTTCACGAGTCTCGCACAATCAACTTTCTCTTTACAAGCAAGCAAAAGGAGATGCTTTGATAAGGGAAAGGGGTGAAATGTCTACAGAAAACAAAATATTCCCGGGGAATCAAACGACTTAAAGCTACGACGCAACACAACAGCCACAGCTTCTGAGGGCCGCATTTTTGAAACCCGAATCAACTGTATGCAACTAATTAATTGTTTGCATTTAATTGTCATTATTATGTAATTAAGTATCAGTTTTATTGTTTTATCAATTCGTACATTCTAACATTTTTAAACTGACGATTACAAGTAGTATTTTATACTCACTGTGATGATGAGGTAAAATCGTAAAATTAGTTCAGTTCTATTCATTTCAGCATTACAATCTAATGATTTCAATTACCCCTTACACAGTCGCGCACTGACTTTATACTTTCATTAACTAAAGTGTACCTAATTGACTTATTAGCATTATTAATTATTATTAAAATGTACACATTTTGTGAGATGCTGACAAAGTGAACACAGCATGCATAACAATTTCATTTCATGCAATGCACAACCTCAACCATATCATATCATGGCAATTATACTCCTTTTACAATGTAACAATGGGCAAAAACCTGGTGCACTTGTGCCAATGTTAAAACGGGTATAGAACCACAACTCGATTGTAAGTATTATATTAATTATATCATTATTGTAGACTTATAACAACTAATTGACACTTTTATGTAAGTGGAGAGAGTTACAGTTGTAACAGAAGTGTGATCACAGAGATAAAAGGAAATCATGAATGTCGACAATAAAATCCGAATTGAAAGACGACACTGTTCAGTTGTCGACACTAATGATTAGTATGTAAACGATTTGTCATAATATTCAATATCATTAGAAATGGATTTTAGGTTAAAATGGTTATACAAAATAGTCTGTCGTTAAAAAGTCGCAGAAAACTAAAGCCATTATCCAAAGAGAATTGAAAATTATTCAGTTCTTATAATAGGTCTCGAAGTAAATTTCACAACAATACGAGTTCAAATTAAATAAGTCGTTAAATCCCACGATGAACTTCAAAGCTAAAATACCCTGACTAATTTTAACTTGCGACAGTTTTCTTCTCATCTGAAACGAAGATAACAAGTGTAATGGCCACTGCA
>JABASF010001379.1:0-22904 GCA_019776145.1 Harlomillsia oculata | reverse complement strand
ATGATGACCTTTCGAAACTGTTTTTTGTGTTTGTTACCGTTTTTTCAGAAGCCATTTCCATCTCATCGCACCGTTTGGTGTTCGAAACAGCCAATTAACAAGGAATCGTTATCAAATACCATTTGACATTTTGTACGCTTCTGGTCATTTCCGTGTACTTATGCTATTTACAAGGAGATTTCAGAGTTTCATCTAAAAGTCATGCCACACAAGTTGGATTTTGAAATACAAAAACGGGAGACTGGAAAATTATCATTCCGAAGTTAGGAAAATCTTATCAAGGAAGTGGAAAGGTGTTACCGAGCACATTTCATTTTCTGATTGCATGTGTACCCACCACGACCACTTGAGAAACCAACGCAAGAACGCACAGACAGCAGACGATGGGATGTTGGTCTGGTCGCAGAGTTGTTGTTCCTCCAAGGCAAAACCTGGAAGGAGCAGATGTGCATGAAACTAGTAAGATTTGATATCAAATGAGACGCTGTGAGACAGAGAGAACCGCCTCTTTATTCCCGTTGGCTTTTGGAGAGTTACACAAGATTTGCATGTTTTCATTATAACCGAGTTGAGCCAAGGGAATTTCCTTGTGCGTGAGTGAGTCCGGGTGGCTTGACTTGACTTGGCTGTTGGTTGTTTCTTGCCACGAGAATACAAGTGATCCCTATCGTCTCTTTGCTTGTCTTGTTGCAATTCTGAAATCTTCTTTTTTAAAAACAGAATAAAGCGTGTGTGATACGTTTTACGCATTACATTTGCACTAATTCATCGTCGTAGTAAGAAGTTGTTTCATCTCGTTTTCCTGCTTTTGCTTATTGCTTGTCTCAGACACGCACCGTGAAGATGAGATGACGAAGAAGGAAACGTTCACAAGTAGTAACCAACAGCCCACCATGAAACGAAAATGATGACTGCTGAGAAAACACACCAAAGTGAAAATCCGCTTGGACAAGATTTGTTGTATGAAGACGACGGAAGACTCCCATTTCCCCATGGCGTATGCCAAATGACATGTCAAATTTGAGCTAAAATGGCTAATAAATGTCAAAACAAATGTGAAAATGGGTTTTGCTACGTTAAGCACATAAATAACATCTTCCCATTAGCTTTTTTATTTATTGTGAACCTTAGTAAGATCTGTTTTCTCCGTTGCTTCTTCTAAACTAAAGCTCCTTTTTTTGAGTTTGATGATAACAATTTTTTTCTGAAGGTGTGAGATTGAGTGTACAAAGTTGTGTTCTGTAAACTGCACGAACTTCAAAATGCCATACAATTTGCAAAATGGGTGTTGAAAGTACTCAAAATATAGCTATGGGTTGTATCTGAACGCCACAGGAAGTCAAGGTGGAAGTGACGCAATAAAAATGTTATCACTTCAAAACAGCCAAGAAAATCGCATCATTTGTCATTAACAAGTTAATAATTTTTGCGATTTGCAATAAAATAATGCTAAAATAAAATGCAAATGCAGAACGTTTTTTTTTGTAGTATAATACAGTGTTGACGTCGTTAAACAGTTTGTTCAAGTAGAATTTTAAATAATTGAAATTTAAGATATTCTGAAGTTGTAGTGTTGATTTCATTGGGACAATTTTTTGTACGATGTCATCACATCAGTTGTAAGAAATTGATGACAAAAACAAAGACTAATTCGCTCATCTGATTCAGTTCCAGAAGGGACGACAAAAAGATTAGTGATGAAAAAAGGGAAGAAGCACAAATGAAAAATTCCACGTTTGACTTCTAATGGCAGCTATTTATCATCTCATATTGGAGGAATTTGCTAATGGTCTCTCTCATCTTTGTGTCATGAATAAAATACTGATTTATTGCCGTACCAAATAGTCAAAAAGACGCTGCATCCATCCACCATCCCTCATTTCCTAACAAGGAATGTTCGAATCCGTTCCCAGTTCGTGCTTGGTTCATTAGTATGAAGATTTTTGTATTAATCAATACCTCACCCAGTAAAACTTTACTCAAATGCACTTTCAGAGCATTCGCATTCGCATTACTAGCAACTTACAGCTTTCTGGTAATTATATTTGTTATTTATTAATATTTCACGAAAAAAACTTAACAATTTGCCCACATGCAATGTTTTAAAATAACTGGAAGGTACGGAAGATTCAGAACCTCAGGTTTAATTTTACAGAGCCCGTAAGAATGCAAAGTGGTGAGATACCGACTATTTTTGGTGATAAAGTGTCCTGCTCACTCAGTACTTTTTTCTCATGTTGTCGTCGTTGATGCTTGTTGCAACTGCAACAACAATAGTAGCATTGGGACAAGCAAGCCGAAATGGTTAAAAAAAACTGGTGATTTTTACTACTAGGCAAAAATAGGAAGAAAATTCTTCCCTTGTAAAGAAGTGTACAAGTGACACGTAAAGAAATGCAGGAGCTAAGGAGCTTTTGGCTTGACTCTTCTGTTTTGTGGTCGTGTGTCATGTTTGCATTCAGCTGGGTCCTACCACTCAGTGAAAAAGTCTAAGACGTCGAGATTCTTGTGGTGAAGCGAAAAAGCCTTATATTTTTTACTCGAAATCTTCGTCATTAGTGGCTGTCTCTCTCTTGGGTCTTGTGTGACTTGTCTTTCTTTTCCATTCTGTCCTTAATGCACGTAACGAAGAAGGAAAACGACTTGAGCAAAAGCATCTTACAGAATTCTAAGCATATATTCTACTTATTTTCTTGTCATCATGTCATCCAGGCATCCATTCAGTAGACATGAGCTTCATCCATGTAGAAATGGTCCATTAACAACGTATTATATAAAATTCTTGCTCGAAAAATCCTAAAGGAAGAAGAATATTATTATGAGCCGCAATTTTAAATTCGATAGTCCATCTCCATATGCTGGCTTGGATTTTGAGTTTCATATAAAAAGTGACGATTGCAATTGTTCATAATACTATTCGACAAGAATCCTTTTTTGCAAGAATCCAATCCGTTTCCGATGACATTAACAACTTAAAAGATGTTTTGGAACCGTCCACGTGCGTCATGCAAATCACGAAGACATTAACTATGCTCACAGTTGCTCCTCATTACGATTCTTCATTCCATGTCCAATCCACTTAAGTGAGGAACTTAGGGATTCTGTACTTGTCCAAAAAACATGCTTTGTGCAAACGCATCGCTTCCGCCCACGACGACGACGATGCGTTGTAAAGCAAGCAACTCCTGGAGAATCTTCACTTCACCAAAAAGAAGTCTTAATGAGTTGGCAATTATTCATGCGAGTTTGTAGGCCAACACGTCGTCTTATCTTCAGTCTCATGAGAGATACTTTTGTAGTATTATTTCTGTTTATATAAAATGCAGACGTGATTTCCACTGCAAATTTTCTTCCGTATTTGAACAAAATTGCGTACTTGCGCTTGTACTCTTACAAAATCCGTCGCAGTATAAGAAATTGTGTATGTTGCATGCCTGTAGTAGTACATGTACACAAGAACAACCCATTTGCAAAATGTGTTTCGCATTTTCAGCAAAATGCTTTGTCCGATCTTTCGCTTTCGCATTCGCTTGCGTTCGCTCCTGGCTACTCAAAAGGGATATGTGAATGCAAAAATCCATTATTTATCACTCCCTGTCATTCTAGTTAAGATTTCGTCATGAATACTTTATTTGCTAAGTCTGTTGTCGTAAATCTTTACTGATTTGCAAAGCGTCAAAGTCAATACAATAGCAAAACTTGAGCCAGAAGTCCCTTGCCTTGTCGAGACGAGCTGCTCAAAAAAAATATCTAGGGAAATAGTAAAAGTGGAAGAAAAGGCTAAAGCTAAAGCTGTGCACACCATTATAAAGGCATTTGCTAATGCTTTTCTCAGTCCTTAATTAGTACTGTAGCTGTTGCTGGCGCCTATGGAAATACTTGAGTTTGAAAACGCCTTTGCTCATCATGCTGTTTGAAGAAGACTCAATTCCGAAATAGTGCTTTAAGAGACTGTCAGTCTGTCTCTACCCTTTTTGCTGTTGACAAAGTGGGAAACAATGCAGTGCATTAGAGAATGACATTTCTCCTTTTTGTCTTATATATTCGTCCTAGTGCATTATTTGCCAAGAAATGCCGTGTCCTATTACTCCAGCCGAATCGGATAAGTGGAGCTCTTTCCTCCTTTATATTCCTTTCCGGAGTAGTTCAATGGAAAATGTTCTTGGAACACGTTTCTTCGTCTTACGTTTCTTCTTCGTCCTCTCCTGTCATCGCCATTCCGTGTGCTCATGATTTGCTGCTTTCAGTCCTTTTAAAATATTTTGAAACTTCTCTAACCAACGTGACACGTCAAGAAGTAGAAAATTAATGAGTCGTTAATTATTGCGTGCTCTGCAGCATTTTAAAATGTAAATTAAACTTCATTAATTTTTCTTTAAAAATACTGCAGTATTTTGTTTTAAATCCTTCAGCACACAACATTTTAATGTATAAACTGGAAATGAAACGAAACGTGGTAACTTGCAATTTGTCCTTATAGTCGTCATTATTACGTCGTTACACATTGTCTTCCTTCAGAGAATACTTAAGGGTCTATCTGATTTATGAAATTGATCTTATCTGAAGATGCATTGGACGTTTTCACACACGAAAGGCAAAACGAGAAAACAAGCCGTTTCCTTTTCTCGTTTTGCTCCTCATGCAAAAGCAGTGCATGCGACAGTGCATGCACGTGTGTAAAACTCTTTTTGTGACATGAAAAGTTACTCACTTTTGAGAATGATCAGCTCAGAGATACCTGACACGTGTGTGTAATTAATCAATTTAGTTATAAGTTATAAGATAGTAAGGTTTTGAAATTTTAAGTTCATATAATTTAAAATATTTTTAAAACGGAAACCGAAGTTGGTTCAGAAACCACAAAATTTAGGTTTATGCCCCAACACTCGCAAAAAATGAAAATGTGCAAGTTTATTCCCGAATCTTGACACTTTCTACAAGTTACTGCATATGAGTTTGAGCTGCTGCAACTTTTTTAAGGGTCGTTCTAAAAGACTTGGAAAATGGGAAGAAACAGATAACGATTTGTTTCGTCTCGTTCGTTTTTTTCGACTTTTTCTTTTTCTCTACTGGAATGAATGAATCATGATTTCGATCTGAGGAAAACTTGTTCTTTGCACTAATTTTGATTTTTTGTTTCTTTGCTCTTTCTCTCTAGTTTATATTCGGTCCAAATGTATATAGTTTTCTACGTTACTAACCTGAAATCCTAGTTTGCAAGTGTAGAGCAAAAAATGACATCCAGTCCCATTTAAAGACACAACATGCAAGATTTGACTATATAAAGTTTAGTGGTGCGAAATGTACTTTCGTCTCGGCACGTTCTTTTCCTCACGTCATTCCTTGAGTAAACGAGTGCAAAACGGGAAACCATTCGAATCTCCTGGTAAAGTTTACGTGCGGTGTGTGTGCAGATGCGATTACAACATCTCGTCGACACAGACGACGTCTCTTTTCCTTTGATTTACAATTGTACAAATTTACGGGTTATAATACTGCTACTCTACGCATCTGGCCACGTTGCATCCTAATTTGGCTCACTGCCCGAATTTCTCGGCCTTATTTCCTTGAAGACAAATGGGACCGAAATCCGAAACGTACACACACACATTTTCTAAACAAATTTTCAGAATTAGTATGCTCCTTGTGTCAACTTTGTTACTATATCTTACAAACGAACGTTGAGGTTCCATAAGAAAAAGCCGACTTTGCTTTTTCCTCAAAGAAAGACATGAGGGAAATTTTTGCTACTGATTTATGATGCTTGTATTCTTGTCATTACACAGGAAAATGTCAAGTCATTTTTCTGTGGCTGAAATTTTATAGTATTTGCAACCTGTTCTTTTGAAAAAAAATTCAATGATCTTTGCATAAGAGAAATGTGTACAAAACTGGTGTATTCAGGTTGTGTTAGTTTTATAAGATTCTGATGTTATTCAACACTTTTGAAGTAGGCATTTCAAGTTGCAGACACAAAGTGTCGCAAATTACACCGAATCAACGCAAAGGCGACGAATTCGACGAATCCATGAAAGAAGTTTTTATGTGAAGAGTGAAGACTGAAAGATTCACCAAAGTCCCCTTCTTGTTTTCTCTCCCCACTTTGACAAAAGTCTCAGGACGACTTGGTCTTTTCTAACTCTCCTCTTGTACTTATCGTGGATAACTAAATTACCGTGTTTTAGATACGAATCCAAATTTTTTCCAAGAGTTTCCCCATCCTATAAGCTTACTTTCCATTGCATTTCGTTGTAATACAGAAAGGGAGACGCGAGAGAGACAGAAGAGAAGAGTCAACCGCTAAATGCAACATGAGAAATTGTTCCCAGTTTCCAATGCCAAGTCACCCTGAGATGTACGTTTCGGCTCATTCATCCATCAGTGAGAAATGTTACTGGCTTTGAATGTAGATTTTCAAATCCCTCAGCTCCAACTCATCTAAATCTCAAATGCTCCCTTTTCTGTAGCAAAAGACGCTCTCATCTCAACCCTTAAACCTCAAAAATTGCCTTCATTCACTGAACACAATAGGAAGCATAATTTGAGTTTTGTTCCCTCTCACGCACCCTTCCATCAGAATGCATTAGAGAGAAATCGTCTCCTGAAGTCTGCACGCAGATTTGAATCTTTCATGTCCAAAAAATGATGATCTGAACTGACTTTTGGATTTGTACGTACTTCAGGTTTGAGTAATTTATTTTCATTTTCGGATCTTTGGATCCAGTCTAACCGTTTTTGTAAAATAAAAGCAAAATGATCTTTTAAAGTCCCGGATCTGATGTACATGTGAAATATATTTTTCCATCAGTTGCTTGTGACCTGGGCGGTATTGTCGTAATCATTTACTCCAGTGTGACGATGAGACAGCGTCAAAATAAAAAAGGACAGAAACAAGACAAGTTTTCTCACTGATTTATCTGATAAAAGTAGCAGTTTATCTGCTTATTTGACAAAGACTTTGTATCTCGTGGAAAAAAGACGAGGAAACTTTTATTTATTTTTGTCGCTTTCTCTCTCTTATACTTCGTGGTTCAACTGTACAAAAGTAGAATGACAACTTGAAAAAAGTATAAAGTTGTTGCCAACTTGTCCCAAATATATTTCATGTATGCATGAAAGATCCACTCAGCAGCTAACATGTGTTCTCCCATCTTCATTGTGAGGGGCAAAGTGACCCAAGTTTAAGTGAGTTTCAACTTTTCCAATGAAGAATAGCAGCTGGCTAAAACTTTTTTGTGTGGGAGACCCTTTTTTCTATCACACTTTTGTTGTAAGATGCAAAAGAAGTCACTTTCCTTATATATATTCTTTCAGTTGATGTACGACAGGGAAAGGAGAGAACGGAAAAGATTCCTTTCCCCCGTCTTTTTCCCTTCTTCTTCTTCGTACTTTAGAATGAGAAATGCAACAACTTGCTTTTCACTTTCAGAGAAAGCTTGTCAATGACAAAAAAGTCGAAAGATACACTTTTTGTTAGACGGAGAGAGGAGCAGGACCTTAACGGAGATGTTGTAAAATGGACGTCGAAAACTCGATTGTCGACACAAAATTGGATTTGAAGTAAAAGCTACAAAAGCAAAAGTGGACAGTCAGTGGGGAAGCGAAAAACTTTCCAAAAGAAATTTATTCTTAAATTCTTCTTTTACACTCAGTATATTTTGTACTAAAGCATTACATAGCATGTATTTACAATTTCTTCAAAATTTTGTGCGTTTTTATGAAAATAGTTACCAGGAAATTACCAGGTAAATTGTAGAAAAGGACAACTGTGCTTTTTTGAAGTAACGCCTCCCTGTGCAGTCAGTCAATCAAGTAACTTTTATCCAACTGACAACGTCTGACAGGAAAATTACTCTTTTTCAAGATTCTTTGAAACGGAAGGAGTGAAAAGGGGTCTTTCACTTTCTGCAAGTGTAAAAGAAAAAAAGGAGCAATGTCTGGAAATTCTGTAGGAAAAGTTGTGCAAAGACTTTTGGTGAGAGTTTGTAATTAACTCGACTTTTTTATTTACTCGTGAGCACTTTTCCTTCTAGGGAATGTACAATTGCCACTATCGATCATTTGCCATTTGCAAAAGCCACACTGCTCCTGCCACTTTCGTGGTTTCTTACTTTTCAACTTTACAAAAAAAATACTCTTTTTCTTAGTATTTAATTTAAACATTTACTGTAGAATTTTTCCCATGGATTTTATAATCTTGAAAAAGTGTAAGAAAAGCGACGTTTTGTGAGACTACATTGCACCTTGCGGTAGCATCTGTAGCATTTTCAACTCACAACGCAAACCCACCGCATCTCTCGAGTTTGTTCATTGTCATAACATTTTTCCAATAAAAAAATCCCTGTTTCGAAACATGTGTGACGAGTTGGTACAAAAAATGAATCCGTGCTTTTTGGTATACTACACAAAAGTGCATTCTAAAAAATGTTCTATGCAAGAGTTTCCGGGTATTCCCGAAAGCGTCAGCCTGGAGGTTACATCTTTCAATTCGTTTTTGGCCCCTCCGTCGCCTTTTAAACTGCAAGTACGTCTGGGTTGTATATACTAAATCCGATTAAGTCATTCCTTTATTGCAGAGAAATGCCATCAAGTGGAAAAAATTGTGTGCAATTTTCTCATGCGAATTTTCTCATTTTCCTTGTTGTCAGCGGTTTTACGTTTCCAAAAAGGAAAAAAAATTCTTCCCCCTTTCTTCATCTTAAGACTGAAGCAACGGCTTCAGCTTCAAGCTTTCATCATTCTTTCTTATACGATATTTTATACTGAGGTGGCATTTTTCCTTCGGGATGACTTCTGGGCAATAAAATCCTGGATCCGCCGTTGAGTCGAGACCCAACGTCGTCGTCGACGCTTTTTTTGACTCTCCAACTTTCTCTTATTTAATGTAAACTGAGAGAGACAGCATTGGGAACAGCCAAAAAAACGCTTTGTATAATTCAAAAAAGTGGTATATTTTGTCTCATTCAATTTTCCGGTTTTAAAATTCTCTTTGATTTACTATATTCGTTTCGAAGGATCATGAAAGTGTAAAATAGGGAATTTATTATATGATGGAGTGTTTTTCTTTTGATAATTCCCGTGTCAAAATATGAATTAGGAACTGAATCAAGGAGGAAAAGCTATAAGAAGAATCAAGTGGAGTCGTGTGGAGAATTGCACTTGCAAAGGGGAGAATTTAGTAGAAGATTGGGGTCAATTTGTTCATGCTGACACAGCAGTAATTTATGTCTTATTTATCTCAGCATGACGTCAGTGCATTCACATATTGTTCTTCATGTCAGAACCGCCTCTGCACTAACAAGTTGGCTTTCGACTCCTTCGTGTCGTTCGTGTTTGGTGACTTTCTACAGTATTAAATGCTTGTGACAAGTTTTTTCTCTAATAATTTCATTTTGACGCAAAGGATCACAAAAAATAAAAAGCAATGTATTAACAAATAAATATAATGTTAGTACTAGTACACAGTTACTGTTAGATAGAAGTTTCTGTCGTCTGGTACAACAATAAGAAATCTACAACACAATAAATTACACGCAGGACATGCACACGCTAAATAGCCGTAGTAATTGAATGAAATTGGATTGAAATACACTGGATTTATACGGGCACCCGCACACATTAAAGACAGACTTTGTAAGTATACGTGAATCTTTGCTTGTTGGAGTAATTTAAGGGTTGAGCCAGAAAGGATTTTCGGCAAAGGCTAAATTGGATGAAATGCTGGCAGATGCGATTTCTTGTGTAGTTCAATGTGTACTTTGCCTTTCGCTTTTATATTTCAGCTAAATACGCCTTATAGGAGAAACAACTGCTTGACTGCAGATCGCATCTGGACTCTGGACTGGACCACAGAACAAGGAGAAATCGAACATCGAAAGTGTACAAGACGACATTCGACAACAAGCCACAAAAAGGCTATACGAAAATGTGCTCTTTTAATCCGGTGCTGTTGTGGGTTTTTTTAAAGGTTCAGTTCATTCATTGAGATATCCAAAAAATCCATTTATACAGAGTGGAAGGTTAGTTATAGGATTTGCAATGTTGCAGGGAAACACGTTCGATTGACCCTAAACAACAATGGAAAGTAATGGGAAAGAATGTTCAAAGTTGGTGGAAATATACTACTATAAAAAGAAATAGGAGTGCATACGGTTACAATAAATTACTTCCAAATGAACGATAAAAGAAGCACATTTGTCCATTTTTGTGGTTTGTTACGTCAAGGCGTGATGAGAAGTTATGTCGCTCCAGATTAGGGGATGGGAAATTGAAATATACTGTCGCAAGGTTCCATTTTAATCTTGATTAAGACACTTGTAACGATGATGGATGGGAATTGACACTCAAGGAAAAGGGTCTGGATGATGGCACACCGTACCGTATACGTGTACACTTTTCCAGATGCACTCCATGCACTCACTCTCGAGTCGTGAGCAGAAGCACCGTTGACTCATTCTCATTTAATAATTAAGTATGATGCATTTTAATCTTTTTGAATTCGTTAAGTTATTCGTATTAAAAAGTTTGGTGGTTCCGAAATCTCCTGTGATAATTCAAATATCATTTTTAAATGAAAGAATGAAACTATTAGCATTTTTTGATACGTTTCAACTTTCATTTTATGCACTCTGTATTTATGTATTGCGTAATGTTGTTGACGCTTTCTTCGTTTTGACAGCAAGCTGTCACATTTTTTTCAACCCCACTGACTAAATCACGGAAATTTATTGCTTTTTCTGAAACTGCACTTTTCCAATTAATTGTAACCATATTTTTAGTTTATGTTCTTAATGAACAACGGCGCAACAGTACGAAATAGAGAAATCATATATATTTTTCTGTTCTTTGGTTTTCTGCCGAAAAATTGCAATTTTTTGAGTGCCTCGAACAGGCTTTTTAAAGTTAATCCTTTGGTACACATGGCACACAGAGACACTTTTAAACGAATATTATTGGAATTTTCACACTGCGTGGCCCGCAAACCGAGACCATATTTCACCTTTGACAAATCATTTCTCGCCTGGATGACTTTCACAATGTCGGAATTTTATCTGGAGCAGTTTTGTCATCCAGCCAAGAAAAAATATGGTACGCCTGTGAATCAGAGTGAAGACGAGAGTTTATTTGCCAGGTCACTTGAGTTTTTACGTCGAGAATTTCCCAGCGATGCAACGAATGGATGAAGCTAAAATACTCTGAATTTATGATGACAATAAAAATGGACATTTGAATGAGTTACTGTTTTAAAAAAATTGACTGTAATGATGTGTGAATCGTGAATATTTACTGAAAGTTTGTCGAGTAAGTTTGTCGAGTAAGCCTGCCTGGTGTCATTAAATCCCTCGGAAAACTTGTGCGTTTACAGTTTACACACATAATTTAGCCTCGAGTTGAAAAACAGAAGGGATCTCCTTTGAAAGAGATTATGTGCGTTATTAAGATTATTCACGTAGAAAGTCCAAGGGGTGAGTTTTGTGAGGAGAAAGTCGTCGCCATATGCTTCTGTCGAATTTTCATAGTCGTCCTCGGCGTCCGCACGTCCTACTCATGTGTTGCATGCTTTATAATTTATATTCAATATAATATAGACCGAGGAAAAAGATTGTCGGCAAAAGGCGGAGGAACATGTCGGTGGCACGCTCTGTTTCCCTCCTCTATTCCCTCGCTTCGTATTCCTCTTTCTTGTGTAGTGAATGAGAAATTATGAATGCGGCTGTTGCAGTCTCATCTCCATCTCAGATTAAAACTAATCCATCCTCTTGCATGTGCGTAGGGCCAATCTTCCGGCGTTGTAATAAGACAAATCTGATTTGAATGAGGTGTTCCGGAAACCCTGATGTCGTGTTTTGAAACATTCTGTCTTCACTGTCATACTGCATTATGCATGCAGCTAGCATACTACTTGAGAAGACTGAGAAGAGAGGTGTCTGATGAGCGGTTTTCTAACCTATGACACAATCCAAAAACTGCACCAGATGCTACTGCTATAGAAAGCCCATAGAAAGCCTACTGTAGAAAATTTTATTCACGTTTTAGAACAATGTAACTCAAAAAAGTGGTTATCAACTTATAACTGTTATAAACGCCATTTGTGTGCAAGTTAGGACTCGTAAGATAGGACTTTTCAACGTGAGTAATACGATCCAAAGAAATACAAAAGTGAAAGACCAAATCAGATTTGGAGATTTCTTCTTTAAGAGCAATAAAAGTCCTTGTCGACACGACACGACATGAGAGTGTTAGTGTTAATGAAAGAATTAATCCGGAAAGAAAATCTGCGTCGTTCCTTCTGTTTTTCCAGTACATCGGCTTGAGTTACATTGGTAAAGATTGGATTCATGCTTCAAGGACTTTTACTTTCCTTGTAATATTATGTTACATTATTGACTTCATCATACGATATAGTCGGATCTTCTTTATCTATTTGGACTGTGTTCTTTCTTGTGCAATTTGTTTCATTGCCTTTTTGATGCACTTTGTTCTTACGGAACATTGCGTACCGTGCTAGAAGTCGGTGTCGATGATAGGAAGCGACGAGCAAAGACAACTACCATTTCCAAAAGTTGTTATTTTGTTCCTCATCTCATGCCCTCCTGAAACAAAAGACCCATAGGACGCATTTATACAAGAGACGACGAGGAGAGGGGACCGGAGAAGAGAACAAGAGAATCATCCTCTCCTACACAAGAATTAATCTATTTGTAACCTTCCTTGCACTAATGCAAGTAATATATTAACACTCTTTGGTGTGTGAAGAAATGCCGAGGTTTGCACTGACTAACAGTCCTCCATGGATTTTGTAATATGACGTGCGAATGGGTTTTGTCTGTGCGAGCAAGCCGTGTTTTCTAACACCACCAAGCAGGAAAAGCGACTTTCAATTCACACAAAATTTTGCTCACTAACTTGTATGCTTGCTTCCCCTAAAATGAGAAAGAGGAATGTGGCGAAGCGAGGAAAAGAGAACTTGTGCTTCGAGCTATTTTGCGGCTTTCACTTCAATATTCCTGGAATAATCCTGCTGGAATTAATGGCCAGATTTTACCCTTTGTTCAACCCTTGGCACACGCATCTGCCTTAATAAGGAAAGCGCATCCGACACTAATCAACTTCCCAGTTCAAGATCACGCTCTCTCTTCTTTTATATACCAAGGTGCCGAATGGTGTTGACACGTACGTTTTACATAAATAAATTAGTAGACTCAAAATTCCAACTTTTTTCAAAATCTATATTTGTAGAGTCAAAAAAGAATAGAAAGTTCATATCGTAGTTTTGCTTCTTCGTTTTCCGATATTACATTTCAAAATATTTTTTTAATTCATGGAATTTGGGAATTGCTTGAGTTTTCGTCATCGACACTCTGACTCTTTCAACTTGAGTACTTATAAGAGCGTAAAAACAAGATTTTTGATGGACGTTTGCTATTTTGTAAACATGTCAAGTCTGGTCCTCTGGTGTGGGTTTCTGTATGCAAAAATCCGGATTCTGATTTCATTTAGAGAATTTCAGCATTTTTTTCCGCACACATGCCGCACAATGCAAAATCGTAGAATTATGTAGCACTGGTAGAAATCACGACGAATTGTGCGCAGAATGAGTCATGACTTCTCTATTTGCAAATTTTTTCCTGTCAACTTGTCCATTCGCAATTAGTTGCCCAAATTGAGTCAATGTGACTCATATCGGTAAGTCTTCAGGTTCCCAAGTAGGATAATCCAGGTGCATTGCTCTACCTTTTGTGACAGGTAGTTTTGTGAAGTCAATGCATCATTGTAACAAAGTCAGTAAAGAAATGTATGTGTAATTCAATAGCGACATTGCGACTACTACTTTACTGCATTACCTTACCTTGGTCTTGGTTGTTTTTTCAGCTGTTCAGCTGAGCTATGCTGTGTTGCAGCAAAAAGCTTTTCCTTCACGCATTCCTTATACATTTTTACCCTGCTCGATTTGCTTTCGTGTGCAAGGCAATTTGACAAGCAAAAAGTGACTTAAAGCATCAAGTCTCACCTGCTCTAGAGATGGTCACAAAGTCACTTGTTCTGTCGGTTTTGTGGAACTGTCTAATGCCTGCTTCTAGGAAAAATCCATGAGTTGCCTCCTTCACAAAAAGTGAGTGGCCAATTTTCTCCGCTGATCAAGTGTGGTTCCTCTTCAGTCCTTGTCATTTTTATCTTTAAGAACAGGCCTTTTTGGCCTTTTTGAATGATCCTTGAGCGGTTACTGAAAATTACACGGTTATTTTTCCATATCATCAGCATGCAATGTGACTTTCTTGGAAAATCATTGTACAGTTTAAGCTTTTGGATGTTTCAATACGTTAAATAATATGATTTTTCCAACCAACCGACCGACAGAACTATTCTGAACGTACTATAAAACCATATATAAAAATGATTGTGTGAGTAACTTTGCCATCTGAAAAATGTAATTGTTCACCGGGTCTGCATTACAATCATCATCATAATGTAATCATATCCACCAAAAATCATTTATTGGTTTTCCCTTCTGTGTAATTTGAGGTTGCAATTGACAGTGGCACTGACTCATTTTGGACCACAAAGATTCAGGACTCCCAAGCAAATCAATCTGAATTCTTTTTTTATCTCCTCCAAATTGTGTGTTTTGCTTTCCAAGTGGATTGCACTCTGCGGTCCAGATTGTGTATCCAAGACTGCTCATCTCCATTACGTAACGCACATGGCATGAAGAAAAGCTAAATTGACTTTGGAAAAAACACTCATCCAAATGAAGAAAAGTCTCCATGAAAATCTTTCTTGTGGTCACTTGGACGCTGATGATTTGGGGGAGATGAGATGATGTAGGGATATCAGTTTTGAACCTTTATACTGTTGTTTTTGTAGTACTGCGGACTTTATAGGGACAATTTCGGTTGCGGCTGTGGCATGGCAGTGGCAATGACGCACTTGATGTTCATCAGAGAGTAGCAAGTCTTACGCATTTTCCGAAGAGAAATAAAACGCAAAAGGCTCATCATCTTCCACACAAACTGCTGTTGTTCACAAAGAAAATGAACGGTTGACTGCAACCCGGACAGTTTCATGAGGGGAATCTTTTTTCTGGATGTCATATAAAGTGTATTTATAGAAAGCGTCAAAGAAAACTGGTGTGAAGATGTGAAGAAGTCCCATTATAGGAGTATAGATAGAAGTATAATAAGAAAATCTGTTGCACATTCTGGGGTCCATCATCACAGGAAATGATGACAATTTTACTGCCTCTTTGACATTGTCGATCCGGTTTGTGAAGACGTTTTCTCCCTTTCTCATAAGACTAAATTTCCGTCCCTTTAAAGCTCATAGATGAGGTCACGACCTTCCTTTTCATCTTTGTTCCCTTTTTATGTGTCATCAGCACCACTACGCATTCGTTTACTACCGTATAACGTGAGACATTTTTTTTGACTCTGTGGAAGTTGGAAGTGTAAAAGATACGACTTTACACATTGGTGCATTGACGTTCCTCATTGCTTCCTGCTCTTTTTGGTGTGCACTAATAGGTACAAAATACCAAACAAGTAAAAGGGTCCCTTCGTAAATCCCGAATCTCAATGTGTCTCCCTATTTGAACTTTGCCTTTGCATATGCAGCACCAACAACATTTTGTGTGTATTACATGAATGAATTTTCTGAACCAAGAATGAGCAAGGTTCCTGAAGGAATTTCGGTTTGTGACTTATTCAAGGAGAACCTGGAATGACAACAGACCGTTTCTGTTGCTGAGGTTTAGTCATTCACATGTTTGCCTACGAAGGATTTTTGTGAGGATGGGCAAGTGCATTCAATTTTGGTTTGAGAGGAAGTCATTTGTAAGGGACATTATCTGCTTTCATTCAGTCGTTCGTGAGTTGTATTTACGTATGCGTATATGAACGAAAAGAACGATTATAGCAACTTCCACTGCACCCATTGGACATTAAAGTAGAAAAAACCTGTCGTCTATAAAATAAAAACGCAGTTGTACTAAAGTACTTTTGTGGACATGAGGCGCATTATGCATGAATTCATTCACTGAAAGCACCGAAAAAGGAAATTAGATACTTTTCCTTATATGAAACTGATACTTTAGCATTAGTATAGTCTATTTGACATTTTTGAGTATGTAGTATAAATTCCTTGAATTCTTTTGAAGCACTTCATTTAAATTAGTAGAATTTCTACGTTCTTAAAATTAGTATCCGAGTGATGGCGTACCATTTAAATTGCAGGATAAAATTGACGGATGAATCTGAGTGAGGACTGGACCCTTACATATTTTTCGAAAATATATGCCTTTTGTTTGTAGGAACGGAAAAGAAGGGAAGTTGTAATTGCATTTATTTAGAGATGGAAGGAAGGACACAAAACCCGCTACCCGACAAGATGTTTTTTCATGTAGCAAGCTGTCTGTAGTCGCACCAGGGGAAGGCGACGAATGTACAAGGGCATATATCATGAATTACATGTCATCCGTATAGGAAAATAATGCAGAGGAGATTCGGAAGATGAGAAACACAATGTATTAGTTATAAAGGATAATCATAATAACTAAGGAACCATGAATGACTCCGGCTCCGGCAGGTATTTCAAGGTTGGGTGCTGTCGGCTACATCAGGTGCCCTACGAAGCTAATTATCCAGTTTGAAAATAGAGGAATGAAATCATCTTCTTTCTTTTCTTTCTTTTCTGTGTCGCTGTCGTTGTGAACACCCAAAAACCAACTATTACCTAACATATTACCTTTTCTGTAACGTAAGAAAGAACTTAAAAGCCTTAACCCTTCAACAACGCAACGCCGCAAATAGGATCGTATAATTTATATTTCATTCAATGGTTAGAGAGAACCCAGGACTTGAGTACCCTTAAAATAACAGGAAAGTTACATAATAAAGCAAAAGGTATACGATCCTGGACTAAAAACGAACGCCCTTCTCTGACATTGTTGGCCTTTCATGCTTGGGTGCCTACTTGACTTTTAAAATAGAAAATTAAAATTCCTCAAATATTTGTTTTACGCTTTATGACTTCAGAAATGTATATTTTCATTTTTTGGGGGTTCTATTGTTTTGACTTTTTTGAGGCCACCCAAAAAGATTATTATTTTCTTTTCAAACTGTTTCTGAAAACAAAAGTTTTACTTGAATTGTTGAATTATTGGGTTATTAGTAATTTTTGTCATTGCAAATTGCAATGAGTTTGTATTGACGAGAAAAATGGAATACAAAACTTGTTTGTCTCGTACGTTGGGTAATGTCGGTGAGTGCAGAAAGACTCGAGGAAAAATGTTTTTCATGTGTTGCTCAGAGTGCTGTAAAATGGCTTTTTGTGTCGACACTGTCGTCAAAGAGGCGTAGCGGATTTCGCTATTTGCCTTTGAGACGGTTGTGAACGCCGCTCATTTTTTACTACATAGGAGAAACGAGTCTCATTGTCATTACTAGGTTTGAAGGATATTTTGTATTTTTTGACGAGTTTTTCGGTTCTTATGCTAGCAAAATACTCAAGATTCCGTTTGGAGAGAGAAAGAAGATTGAGACGAAACCATTTTGTGCTTTGTGTTCCGTGGAAGTTCAACGTTTTGTAGAGCCGAAGACAAACACACGCTTAAAGCTTCAACTTTTCACCAGATGGAATATAAAAAGAGAAATTGAAACAATGGAGACAAGAAAAGGAAAAGGAATACAATTTTGTATATACAAGAGTGATTTTCAATTCTCAGTATGGGCAATAATGTGAACAAAGCCCATTTACGTCGAATGAAGCAAAGAGAGACGGGAGAAAAGAGCAAACATCTTGAGGCCGTTGAGTTGACGAGAAGACGCGACTGAGAAACTGAAGAAATTGAGAGAAAGAAAATAGTAATAGTAAATGCTACATGCTACAACATATTATACATTCTTATGTATATACGTTTTGTCTTTCCTTTTGCTTTTTCCAATGCATCTTTCTTACTTTTTTGCTGCTTTTGCAAATCGTAAAGTGAATTTGGGACAGAAAACGTAACTTCAACTTGATGTCCGCTTGACTGGATACGGAATACGGATATAGATGAGTCGTTTCGAGAGATGGATGGACAATGCGATTGGACCACTCGGAACAAAAAATGTACGTGCCCTTGGATGCATCCCAAAAAAATTGAAGATATCTTTACTACTATTTGGGATTTTTTGGTTTATTTTGCAAAAAATAGGCAGAGCATCATGAGCCAAAAGGGATTTTAGACAAATGAACTCCTGCGCAATGCTCTCAGTTGTAAAAAAAGGGCAGAGCAAGCAAAGCAAAGTTCAACGAATTTTTTCCTTTGTTTGCCTTCTTATCGTTCCATTTCATTGGATTCTCTGTCATTCTTGACAGACGAGACGGTTTTGCTATTGACGGAGAGACGCCAAAAGTGGTAAATTTTATGGAAAAGTATTCCGAATCCTACCTGGATTTTTGGAATGGCCGAATGGCTATATGGCACTGTAAAATGTTTGCTGATGGAACTGAACTCGTCCCTGAAGAAAATAAAGTTTAAGAAGGCATTGCGCTTTAGATCAACCGCACCCATCGCTCCACAAACAACACGCTGCTGTTACAATCCATTGCTGTCAACTCATAAAAATCTCCAGGAAGAATTTTTTGGGGTGACCCCATGGCGAAAATTCCCTATTCTTCCTCTCCGTAGGTGGAAAAATGTATAGCGTGCAATAAACCTATGCATCTTTTTTTGGCGAAAAACCGGCTTTATATTAAATCTTGCATTAAATGCACACAACATACAAGAATATAAAAAACCGTATATGCTGGCAAACTTTGCATTGGTAGAACGAACGGAATGCAATGCAATTGAATTGAATCTGAATTAATTATTTTTCTTGTTCAAAATGTAGCGTTATATTGCGTGTTAGTTTAGTTAGTAGTAGAAGTATTTGCTTGCTTGGGTGCAAGGAGTGCAAATGCGATTGACGTAAGTTGTCAAAGTCAAGACAAGACGGAAGCGTTCATGATTGAATGACTTGAGTCATAAAACAGCTTGATTAAGTCGAGGGAGAAGAAGGTTTCGATGCAATTACATTTGCATACTTTGTTCATTCATGTGAGACTTGAGTTTTATGTCATTCGTTAAATTTGAATGGTTGATTACGATTACTTTGATTTAGTGCACGAAAAGCTCCGGTAGCTTTACATATCGCAGATACAGTGGTATTATTTGTATATTAAAGGTGCGTATAGTAAGTCCAGTGCAAACATAAGGGTAGATGATGATCAAGCAAGTGGTTATATCAAAGCAAATCAACCGGGATTTATCCGAATTATACTGCAAACACGAAGACATTTCAAGTGCAATAAGGAAAGAGCTTCTTGAGCTGTCTTACAAGTATTGTGTAGATAGCTGACATTACAGCCTTCAGTTTAATGTCTACTTTCTAAAGAAATTGTTTGTGTGTGTGCGGGAACAAACAGCGGGTTGCACTCGTCCCTTTTTTGCAAAAGGGAGTCAAATTTATTACATCTTGTGACCCTGACGGTTGGTCGGGCGTCTTTTTACAATCACAAAATGCCTTCCTGATGAGTGCCAAAATCTCAACTTTGCAAGTGTCGCTATGAAACGTGCAGTAATGACTGCCAAGGGTTGCAAAAAGCTTGAGTAATAAATGCATTTGTGCAAAAAGGATATAACAAAACCTGAGAGGAAATGACTTTGGAGGGATCATAAAAAGGTCTCGATGGGGTAATTCAGATGTGCAAGTTGATGGTCAGTTCGACGCTCATGAAATGACACATAAGATTGTATTAGTTAGTCATAAACGTTTGGAAAACCGGAGTCATTTAATTTCCATTCCACATGTGGTCTACAAGAAGAAGGCTTTTTTGACTGACTTGCTAACTTTACATTTACGTTCGTGTCCCCAGCAGCAGCAGCCGAAGAAGCTTGCAGTTGTCTATTGAGAATTGAGACTTTTAAAAGTTATGTGTCGCTTTCAAAGTGCCACTAAACTTTTCAACTCGTCTTTTACTTGTCGAATTTATACCAGACACAAAACTGCTATAACTAGAGTCTCTGGCGGTTTTGCAAAGGAGTCTTGGAAAGGGCCTGCTAAAAGAAGAAAAAGAGCCTGTATGTTGTTAGCATATTAGTGTGCGTACAGAACCAAGAACCAAAGTCAGTTGTAAAAGTTGCCATTTTCCAAAGTCCATAATTGAGCAATGAAAAGCGAAATGGAGACACTGGGAAAGAGAGATGAAGAATTTGCACCCTCCGGCCATCCAGTTAAAAATCCAAGTTTTGGAGACTCACTCCACGCAGTCATTGTCATTCATTAGTTCTCACACGATTACGTCTCTCGGCGTCTTTCTGATGACCATCCACGCGTTGCGTCTTCCAATTTTCTACGTTGCTTTCCCCTTCTTGTCGTCTCGTCCCTCATTTTACTATGGAAAACGCACTATACCCTTATTTTATCTGATGGCAAACTGGAAAACTATGAAGGAACTCAAAAAATTTTATTTCCAAAATTCCAAGGAAAACTTTGCTCGTTATCTAAAACTCGATAGAATGTCTCTTCCATTTTGCCGTCGTTGAAAAACCACCAAGTGTCTTTTGTAACTACATTTTTGTTCTTTTAATTCCCCACATTAAAACGGGTAGCAGAACATTTTCGCATGTTCCGCGAAAATTAGTCTCGTTTAGTCACACATTTTCTAAGTAACGTTTAACTACCTTTTTAAAAAATTGAGAAAATTCACCTAGGGGAATAAGTAAAGTAAACTAAAAACTAGGGTTTTGTCTACAAAAAATTAATCTATGGAAAGAAATCTGTCATATGAGCATGACAAACTTTTTCACGCCCAAGTGCTCACAGAACAAAAGCACCGTAAGTCACTCGGAAATGTCAAAGCGAACCGAAATAAAATCTGATGAAAATCTGAGATCACGCACAAAATTTCCTGTCTTTTGTCGGAAACTTGAATCATTTGTTGTAATTTACATCTTCCTGCTACATCCTACAAAGAATTCTAATGGATATTTAAAAAATGTTATTTTTTGTTCAAAAATGTGGATTTAATTTAAATCCAAAAATTATACAATATCACAATCCTAAATAGATTTTTATCATCTTAATGATGAAAGGTTGGCATGAATTGACATTCTTTAGCTTTGTCGTTTATACATAAGGTGTGAGAAAAGAAACTGTAACTTTGGTAAAAATGGAATGCAGTTTGCTGCAATCACCAGCAAAAGGGCAGTTAAGGTAAACACAGAGAAAAAAGCAATTTGTGATTGTGTAATGTTATTTGGCATATTTCCTCTTTACTGACCCTTCTTTTTGTCGTATCAAACCGCAAGAGTGGAAAGCAGTGAGGAAATCCTTATTACAACCACCTTCAAGAAGAATGCCAGGTTTGGTTTGTTCGGGGTGTGAGTGAGCAGTTCGTTGTGTGTACACAACAGTGGCAAAACGTGTCTTTTGAAAAGACGCTGATCTTGTGGACAATGAGTCATTTCCCCTCATCATTCTACTGCAAGAAAATCCTCTAATGCACCATAATGCTGAGTAAACTGCTCTAATGTCATATTGTGAGCAGTAACAATGTATAAAAGCAGTTTTGAAAAAAAACCATGGAATGACCAAGGAATTCAAACTGAAGTCTTATCCATGAGACCGAGAGGAATGAAGTGCATGTTTGTTGTCGGTTGTTCTTGTTGCGTTTTCCTTCTCCGGTCTAGGTCTTCTCTCTTCATCTTATTTGTCGTTGCATTCCTCATGAGATAGACAGAAAAAGCTCAGTAGCCACAGCATCCGCTAGCCGTAGCCAAGTGGCTTAGAGGAAGAAAACGTGACTTGGACTCTGGGTGTTGAATAAAAAAAATTTTGAAAGCAGCTACTGGGCGAAAAGGAAAAAAGTAGGCACAAAGGAAAGAAGACGCGACGGCGAAGGAAATGAATTGTGTAGTGTGAGGCAAAGTCAAATAATAATCCCAAAGGGAAGAAATGGAGAGTGTTCAAGAAAATCTCGTGTAGAGAAATGCAGTATTTATCACAGACATGTAAGAATAAGAGGGGTTTCGCTTTTTTTGAAACCTGAGCGAAATAATCGCATTTCATTTTTGTCTAAGGAAGGTTACGCTTTTTTCGTGTTGACATGGCACGCCTTTTTCAGTATACAGTCAACACCGTCGTTAAACAGATTGTACTAAAATGACCATCAAGGATTTTCTTGAAAAAATGGGAAATCCATACGGTTTAGGGAGAAATTTTGGCTCTGACTATCGCTGTCGCACAGTGAAAGAGATGAGATAATCCTTCTTTAGCATTTACTTGGGTGTAGGTCGAAAAACGAAAATGTGGAAATTATGGTCATACTTTTCAAAAAATACGTGCTGCTTTCAAAGCTAAATGCTTTTGTCAGCATTTTTCCTACCTTTTTCACAAAAAATGTCTCTTGGCTGCTGCCGTGTTGGGAATATGTTGTTTTTATCATGGGCTGAAAAAAGAATTAATAATGTGCGTATTCATGAATCCGAGCAGTTTGTCTTGTCAATCTGGATTTGAAGGAAATCCGTAGCGAAGAATACATCTGTAGACGTAGTAGGATTAACACATTTTTTTCTAAAAGAGCTAATCTTTCTGTTTACAGTTTCGACTCGATTCATTTGACCTCCGTTTCTGACCCAAGTGCCTTTTAATTGAATACAACGTGCCACACACAACATTTGCGTGAGACTCTCAATGTGACAGTGATAGGACAAAAATCCTGGTAGCTCACAGTTTGGTTTTTATCTGACAAGCTGACGATGGCAGAGTCACATCTGTCACATCAATTTCAGCTCTTGGTTGTGCTCCTCCCGGCAAAAAACCAACGGATACATAAATCTCCCAAGGTTTATGTCTCGCATGGGTTCAAAAAATAAAAATTTG